>JALGBA010003949.1:0-47500 GCA_023970755.1 Azemiops feae
AGAATAGAATAGAATAGAGTAGAGTAGAGTAGAATATAGAATAGAATAGAATAGAAAATATAGAATAGAATAGAAAATATAGAATAGAATAGAATAGAGTAGAGTAGAGTAGAATATAGAATAGAATAGAATAGAAAATATAGAATAGAATAGAAAATATAGAATAGAATAGAATAGAATAGAATAGAATAGAATAGAATAGAATAGAATAGAATAGAATAGAATAGAATAGAATAGAATAGAATGGAATGGAATAGAATAGAATAGTTTCCTAAATGTTCCTCTATTCAATCCCCACCATGGCTGAATTCACAGAACACAATCCTCAAGCTGGCTCCACAAAAACAGAGTCCTTGTGCTACACGATGCCCAGACAATGAATCCACTTCTGGTTTAACATGAAGGCTTTCTTCAACCACACATTAGAATAAATATCCTTGGTTTCCCACAACCCAGAACCACAAGTTACCAAGGCCAGTTGAAACTCGGTCTAATCTACAGGTAGTCCTTGACTCACGACCACAATTGAGCCCCAACTTTTTGTTGCTGGGTGAGACTTTGTTAAGTGAGTTTTGCCCCATTTCTTGCCACAGTTGTTAATTGAATCACTGCAGTTGTTAAATCAGTAACACGGTTGTTAAGTGAATCTGGCTTCCCCATTGACTGTACTTGTCAGAAAGTTGCTAGTTCTTCCAAAAATACTTTAACTAAATTGTTTCTCTTGTTTCAAATAACATACACAAGAACAGAGGAAGAATCATTTGATGATCCAAGTGCACTGACTTGGAAAGTTAGTTGGCAAAGGAAGAGAGCTAGAGTAAGACTGAAGGAAACAGAAGCTTTGACCTATTAGAGGGGACGTTATATTACTAATTAGATGTCTGAATATGGTTAAGAATAGATTGCTAGAAATAGAAGCATTATTATAACTAAATAGATAGGATTTGTAATCAGAATATCATATCTTGGCATGAAAAGGGAAATAAGAAAATGCTAAGAAATTTGAATAAGGGAAGCTTTTGGCTACCCAAATACAACTTGTTCTAAAATTATAAATGATTGGGGTATTTTGAACATGGATGGGGAATTAAAATTGAAAAAAAAAGCAAAAATAGGATATGGACTGAATAAATGGATATTGAGTGCAAATGCAATTAAGATATGTTTTGGTTAGAAAAGATATTCTAAACTGATATTATTGACACTATTTAGAAAAATGTAACAAATGTTGATATGCAACTGTGATATATACCACACCTCAATGGACAGGTCCTCCTGCCCCAACTTCCATGTCTGCAATTTCAGCTGAAAGAATGCTAGAGGGTTAGGATTGCTAACAGCCTCGTTTGCTAAACAAATGTGATTTGCATGAGATTCTGTGCATGGAAAAGCTTTGAGGTCACCTTTTCTCCTTTTCCCTACAAAATGTTTACCCCAAGCTTTTGTTGTAAGGGAGATTCAAAGAAGCTGCAAAGAAAAGTGAGATTTCCAGAGATTAAAGGTCAATATCTGAGTCTAACATGTGCTTATATTATATGCAATCAATCAATCAATCAATCAATCAGAATAGAGCTGGAGGTCTTCTAGTCCAGCCCCCTGCTTAAGCAGAAGACCCTATTTCAAAGAGGTGGCTGTCCAGTCTCTTCTTAAAAGCCTCCAGTGATTGGAGCACTCACAACTTCTGGAGGCAAGCTGTTCCGCGGGTTAATTGTCCTCACTGTTAGGAAGTTTCTCCTTAATTCCAGGTTGCTTCTCTCCTTGATTAGTTTCCATCCATTGTTTTTTGACCTGCCCTCTGGTGCTTTGGAAAATAAGTTGACCTGCTGTTCTTTGTGGCAGCCACATGCTATCATGTCCCCCCCAGTCCTTCTTTTCTCTAGACTGGCCATACCCAATTCCTGCAACCGATCTTCCTATGTTTTTGTCTCCAGGCCCTTAATCATCTTAGTTGCTCTTTACACTTTTTCCAAAGTCTCAATTTCTTTTTTGTAATGTGGTGACCAAAACTGATCTCTCTCTCTCTCTTTGTCTCTCTTTCTGTCTCTCTGTGTGTTTGGGTATATGTGCATGCATGTGTGTCTGTGTTCATAATTTGTGCTGATTTAGTCTAGTTTAATGAAAAGAAGGACTAGGGGTGACATGATAACAGCGTTCCAATATTTGAGGGGCTGCCACAAAGAAGAGGGAGTGAAGCTATTCTCCGAAGCAGCTGAAGCCGGGACAAGAAGCAACGGAGAAAGACTAATCAAGGAGAGAAAACAACCTAGAAATAAGGAGAAATTTCCTAACAGTCAGAACAATTAGCCAATAAACTTGAGATTAACATCCACACCATTAATGAACATCGGTGCCCTTTCTCTGGTCCTCTTTCCACTTGATGGTGAAGGGAAAATTAAAATTTCTTCTCCTTTAAACATTTGATTCATCTTATTAGCATTCCTCAAACTGCAGCCCCGTAGACAAGATTCCACATTAGATTTTATGGAGCAAAGTGGCTCTCCAACAAAAGATTGTAGGAAAACTCCTAGGGAAATTTCCAACTTTATTGCCTCTTTTGCTGAGGTCAGAATTGAGTTTCTTTAGTCCCCGCGGAGGGGAAAAAAAAAATCTTGCTGAATATAATTAGTACTGAACAGGGAGATTTTTATCAATTTGACAAATAACAGCCCAAATTAACTCTGCTTTCATGTAGGCTCGCAATTAGGTCAGATAAGGAGATCTTGGTTGTAACTAACTTTTCCTTTTAGGAGAAGGAAGATGGGAGCACTTGGCTGAAACTTGATGAGTTTACTGGGAAGGAAGCAAAACCCAACTGGGCAAATTTTTCAGGCCCTGGTCAGGTATTTGGACCTGGAAATTCAAGCTGAAGGTGCCTTATTGGACCACACTATTGTTTCTTGATCCTCAAAAGCTATTTGAATTTATATATATATATATAATGTTAATAAAATTCTTACAAGAAAAAAGCGAACACCAGGATAAAAATAAACAAGGCTGTTTAATATAAACAGGCCTGTAGATAAAAGAGCACTTAGCTTTCGTCGGCCAAACTGCCGACGTCCTCAGAGTTGGAGTGGGAGGCATTCTGGGAGCTGGCCTATATAGCCTCCTGCCTCTGCGCCCGGCTTCTCGAGCGCGTCATCGGCCCATTGGTTGTAATAGTCCACAATGTGCTGAGTTGGTCTACACCTGCCAATCTGTCAGTGGCCTTGCTGGTTGCCTTCAGATCCTCCTTCGCTTTCCTTGAGCGCATACATGCATGCAGTCATGGAGGAAGGCCAATTTTCGATAGCCAGTGGATATGCTGGCTGGACTTCTAGCGTGGAGCAATACAGCTCGCTCATAATTGTCCTTTATAACACTAAAAATGCGAATCCTGGGAAACTCTGAGGACGTCGGCAGTTTGGCCGACGAAAGCTAAGTGCTCTTTTATCTACAGGCCTGTTTATATTAAACAGCCTTGTTTATTTTTATCCTCGTGTTCGTTTTTTTCTTGTAAGAATTTTATCAACATGTGTATTCCCAGGATTCGCATTTTTAGTGTCAGCCTATTCTCCAAAGCATCTGAAGAAGCAATGGATGGAAACTAATCAAGGAGAGAAGCAACCTAAAACTAAGATGAAATTTCCAGATAGTGAGAATAATTAACCCGTGGAACGGCTTGCCTCCAGAAGTTATGGGTACTCCATCACTGGAGGTTTTTCAGAAGAGTTTGAACAGCCATTTGCCTGAAATGGTATAGGGTTTCTTGCCTGAGCAGGGGGCTGGACTAGAAGATCTCCAAGGTCCCTTCCAACTCTGTTATTCTATTATATATTCTGTTATATGTGTACATTTTAATCTCAAGCAAATCATAATCTTCCAGAGATGCTAAAAATATGGCGTCTCCTCCAAAATAGCTTGACCTCTCTGCTGATCAGGCTATAATTTCAAGGAATGACTCTACTTTTACAGGCTTCTGTGGGTATTTTCTCTTTCCCATGAAATGATTTGCCTGCCTCAGGGATGCTGGCTTAAGTCAAGTGACATATCACATTAAAATATCTTGTACCATAAACATGAGGGCAAATTCTCTACCGGGTTGTGTATTCCCACTCTTAAATCAAAGCAACCCTGATCAGGAAAAAGCAAAACAATATCCTAAAGCCAGATTCTGAAGGGTTTAGCTAATGGGCTTTTTAGTTACATCCCATAATGTTTGGAATTAGGAAAGCAAACGTTGTGTGCGTACGAAGGCAAGGTGACTCGATTCAGGAGGAGCTACAGGACACAGAGTTCCTCTGCTTTCAAATCTCTCTTGGATCAATCTTTGATCTATTCAGTGTCAGAGAAACCTTGGGAAAAATGCTAACTAACTAACTAACTAACTAACTAACTAACTAACTAACTAACTAACTAACTAACTAACTAACTAACTAACTAACTAACTAACTACCATACTCCCAATTCTTTGAAAAAATGCAGTTTCTTTCCCAACTTTTCCTGGACTGGCCAGGTGAGTCAGAATTATTATGAACGCTTAATTAAAAATAACACTCATATTTTGGTTGTTCAGAAATGTACTTGATTTGGGGGGGGGGGAATCGATGAATTGAAAGAGTCCACACATTTGAAAACAACAGCTTTGCAGTGTTCGCCCTAACTCTTTAGCAAAGGACACAAAACTCTCTCTCTCTCTCTCTCTCTCTCTCTCTCCCCTTAGAGAAGCAATCCAGAGCAATGAATTTGGGGCGGGGGCGGGCGGGGGGAGAGACGCAAGAAACTTAATTTGGTCTCCTTCCCGTTGGCTGAATACAAATCCTTTTTTTATCGTATCCCCACATACTTATTTTGGATATTCTACAGCTCAAGGCTGCAGTTCAGAGCCATTCATGTGATCTACATTAAGAAGGATATTTCTGCAGAGGGAATCTAAAGACTTTATTCATTTGGAGAGACTTTAATGTTGCAGATAAGCAAAGTTTACAAAGAAGCCATGTAATTGGTATAGAACATTTGACATCTAGCAGGGCCCTTAATGTCCAGCCAGAGGTAAATTAGTTCATTTTCTCTCCCATCCTCCCTCCCTCTCATTCTCTCTTTCCCTCTCTCCCTTCCTTCCCTCTTTCCCTCTCTCCCTTCCTTCCACCTTCCCTTCCTCTCTCTCATTCTCTCTCTCTTTTCCTCCTTCTCTCTATCACCCTCCCTCCCTTCCTCCGCCCTCTTATTCTCTCTTTCTCTCTCTCCTACTTCCCTCCCTCCCTTTCATTCTCTCTCTGTGTCTCAGTCTCTGTCTGTTGTGAAAAAATATACCTGATATACCTGATAAAAGTTGCTGCAATCTTCTCAGCAGCATAAAACTCATACTGTAGTGCCATCTAGAGTACTAAAGATAATATTAGGAACAAACACTAGGAGACGTTTGCTACTAAGAGCTACCTCCAGTATTTTCCAAGCTTGGTCATCTATATCAAAATGATGCTACTATACAAACTTGACAAATTAATCCTCCTCCTCCTCCTCCTCCTCCTCCTCTCTCTTTCTCTCCTTTTCTTTCTCTTCCTTCCTTCCTTCCTTCCTTCCTTCCTTCCTTCCTTCCTTCCTTTTTCCAAGGACCTTTCCAATCCTATAATTCTATGTTCTATATTCATGGAAGCAGAGAAGCTTGTAGGTTTGAACTTTAACCATGAACTTCCTTTCACCGTGCTACCAGGAGACGTCTGGTAGCACCTTTTCAAATTCACAAATGTTATTACAAGGCAAGCTGATCCTGCTCTTCAAATTCTTCTAATCTGGACGCTACCACAGGCAAACATGCTTTTCCTACTACAAATTTCACATTGGCCTTTCCCACCACGGTACATGCTTATTCCAAGCATCAGAATTAGAATTAGAACTCAAATTCTTTATCGGTCAAGTGTGATTGAATACACAAGGAATTTGTCTCTGGTGCATAAGCTCCCCTTGAGATTGGTGGTTTTCTTGCAGACATTTCATTACCCAAACTAGGTAACATCATCAGTGCAAGCTAGGTAACACTGGTGATGTTACCTAGTTGGGTAATGAAATGTCTGCAAGAAAACAAGCACCACCCAGAGAGCACCAAGGACCCCTCATTGCAACCCTCAGCTACAGATATTTTCCTTTATTGGTATAAGGAAAAACTTTTAATTTCCTTTCTCTGCCTGGTATGAAAAACGGCATCTTGGGATACTGTATATCATCCATGAATTCATTTAATATCTGAGCTGTAATGTATTGTGATAAGCAATGTAGAAAAAGAGAACTTTATTTATTTGGTTTTTTTTTTTAAATAGAGAATATGTTGGAACAGTTTGCTCAAAACATTTTTGGGGCTTGTCATGAGTTCTTCATAGCTTACCTTTCTCACCAAGGATCAAGTTGCTTCCCATTAACACATCAACCACAATGCAATTTTCAACACATCAGACTTGATCTAAGAGAATAACATTGGAAGGTACCTTGGAGGTCTTCTAGTCCAACCCCTGCTCAAGCAGGAAACTCTATACCATTTCAGACAAATGGTTGTCCAGTCTCTTCTTGAAAACCTCCACAACTTTGGGAGGCAAGTCATTCCATTGATGAATTGTTCTAAGTGTCAAGAAATGTCTCCTTAATTCTAGGTTGGTTCTTTCCCTGATTAGTTTCCATCCATTGCATCTTGTCCTGCCTTCAGGTGGACAATAATTGGAGAATAAATTGACCCCATCTTCTTTGCGGCAGCCCCTTAGATATTAGATATCATGTCACCCCACCAGTCCTTCTTCTCATAAAACTAGACATACACAATTCCTGAAACCGTTCTTCATATGTTTTAGCCTCCAGTCCCCTACTCATCTTCGTTGCTCTTCTCTGCACTCTTTCTAGAGCCTCAACATCTATTTTTATATCATGGCAACCAAAATTTCACGCAATATTCCAAGGGTGAACTTAACAAGGGATTATAAACTAACACATCACGTGATCTTGATTGTATCCTTCTGTTAATGCAACTGAGAGTATGTCATTTTGTTTTCAAAACTAAAGAGCTGTGTTTTAACTTCAAGGGTGATTTATTATTGCTATCATGAGAAATGTTAGCCATTTGCTGTTAGCAATCCAGGTTGCATTTCTTGGGCTCAAAGTTGCCATGGGACCCGACGGTTAAATCAAGAAATTCCAGGTTCAGTTTTTCTACCATAGCCTGTGATATAATGCTTACATCTCCCTGCCTCTCCAAATGGAAAATAATAATACTATTAAACATGATTGATCTCATCAATTTGTAGGAATTACTGTTACTAACATCTGTGTAGCCTACTGTATTGTGGGCTTTCCAGAACCTTGGGGAATAGAGTTATAGACCAGATGCTTTGATCCAGAAGGGTTGATCTGATGTAGTTGGAACATTTTAAACATCCTCTCTTTGGGCCATTAATCTTAGCAGATGATTTTGGTCCAATTCTGTGTGTTTATCCAATCCATCTCACAAAGCAGTTGTTAAGATAAAATGAAAGCAGGAAACCGATAAGATCCTGTGTTCTCATGACGGTCTTAGCTAAAAAACAAAACAAAAACACCCCCCCCCAAAAAATCTACTTCATAAGCTTGTGCACCGCCAGCTGATTCTGCCCTATTGCAAACTTGGAATTTATTCTGACGTCTGAATCCAAAGCACTCGCCATTTTCCTAGTCTGAAAACCAGACCTTGTAACTCTGTCTTGCAATCATTTCCAAATTTTGGGTTACTGTTCATCCCAACATTGTTTATTTATTTATTAGATCTGTATGCTGCCCACCTGGCCTAGAGGTGACTCTGGATGATGATCACCACACTTAAATTTGAGACTCTAGATATATCTCTTATCATTTCTCTCTCTCTCTTTCTCTCATCTCTCTCTATCTTTCTATATCTGTCTGTCTGTCTATATCTCTAGATCTATCTATCTATCTATCTATCTATCTATCTATCTATCTATCTATCTATCTATCTATCTATCTATCTATCTATCTATCTATCTATCTATCTATCTATCTATCATCTATCAGTATGTATGTCTGTCTATATCTATTTCTATCTGTCCGTCCATCCATCCATCTGTTTATCTCTCTGTCTCTCTTTCTCTCTCTCTCTCTATCATCTATCATCGATCTATCGATCTGTCTATCTGTCTCTATCTCTGTTATCTATCTGTCTGTCTCTCTAGCTATCTATTATCAGTCTGTCTGTCTATATCTAGTTCTACCTGTCCATCTGTCTATCTGTCTATCTATCTATCTATCTATCTATCTATCTATCTATCTATCTATCATCTCTCTCTCTCTCTCTGTCTGCCTGCCTGCCTGCCTGCCTATCTACCAACCTACCGACCTACCTACCTACCTACCTACCGACCTACCTACCTACCTACCTACCTACCTCCTTCCCTCCCTCCCTCCCTCCCTCCCTCCCTACCTACCTACCTACCTACCTACCTACTATCTATCTATCTATCTGTCTATCTATCTATCTCTCTATCTATCTATCTATCTATCTATCTATCTATCTATCTATCTATCTATCTATCTATCTATCTATCTATCTATCTATCTATCTATCTATCTATCTATCTATCTATCTATCTGATCTTAATATAATTTAATAAATATATAAGGATGCATGCACATGAAAAACGGGTGAGACAATGGGACATTTCATTGAATCGGGGCTTTTCTTGAATTGTTTTTTTTAAAACCACAATCAGCAATAATTGCTAAGGAAGAGCCTGAAGAAGGGTTCCAGCTGCCTTAGAGACCATCTTGACTAGAACTTTTTTTTTTTTTAAATGTATCAAGAAACAAAAAGGACAGGATAGGGGAGCAGACGGAGCACCTATCTGTAGGCACAAGAGGAAGTATTGATACCCTTCAATATGTCCTCGTCCCAGTTTTTTTTTTTTTTGAAGGGATAATTGGTTCAACAAGACGCCCGTCTCTCTTAATGGAAGAGTCTCCTGAAGCCGAGCTTGAGAGAAAGACACAATTCAGCGCTTCTCCCCAGTGAACCTGGATCTGCCATTATGTCACCACTTAGCAGAAAAGGCGTCCCCGACGGGCTGAAATAAATCCTGCAGCCCAACAGATTGAACTTTTTAGCCTCTGCGATACCATCGTTCTCTAGGTTATTTTTTAGGGATCGGGTTTCGCTAAAGTGATGGGAAGGCCAAGTTGAAAGACAGAAGGCAGCAGGAAAAGGGTTGGGATGTTGGAATAAGATCATGTTTACCTGTCCCTCGGTGGCGCATCTTGCTATCTCTCTCCATTTGAAAATTCACGCCCGGGACAAGAAAATCAGCTGAATTTAAACAACAACAACAACAACAAAAGATAAACAGCAGCGTTTCGATCTACAGATAGTCCTTGACTTACCACAGTGTGTTTAGTGACCGTTCGAACTTAACAATGGCACTGAAAAAAGTGACTTAGGACCGGGGATCACGCTGTCCGCTGTTGCAGCATCCCTCTGGTCATGTGATCGAAATTCAGATGCTTGGCAACTGGCATGGGCTTAAATCTGTACTCCGTTTCTCTTACTTTTCTGTTTTTCTAGCTCAGTCGGGGAGCGCTTGAGAATTCTGTTAAGGGTGTTTTTTTAAAGGATGTTTTTGGACAGCCACTTGTCTCAAATTGTATAGGGTCTCCTGCTTGAGCAGGGGGTTGGACTAGAAGACCTCCAAGGTCCCTTCCAGTTCTACTCTGATTGATGGATTGAGCTGAGATGCGATGGAGCCTATTGTGTTTCTCTGTTGTCTCTTTCTTCCTCCCACTTCTTTCCCATTGTATCTTTCCACGAAAGTGATGTTTAGCAGCATCCAACTGGCACATGCTCAGCTCCCTTTGAACCTTTCTACTCACAGTCCTTTCATGGAAGGGTTTAGGAGTTATCTCAGACTTGCTTTGAACTGTTACAGAGAGTAATCTTTTCACTCCATATATAGGAAAGAAAGAAAAAAAGGAAGGGAGGGAGGGAGGGAGGGAAAGAAAGGAAGAAAAAGAAAGAAAGAAAGAAGAGGAAGAAGAAGGAGAGGGAGGGAGGGAGGGAGGGAGGGAGGAAAGAAGGAAGGAAGGAAGGAAAAGAGATGGCAGAAAGAAAGGGGAAGGAGAAGGAGAAGGGAGGGAGGGAGGGAGGGAGGGAAAGAAAGAAAGAAAGAAAGAAAGAAGAGGAAGAAGAGGAAGAAGAAGGAGAGGGAGGGAGGAAGGAAGGAAAAGAGATGGCAAAAAGAAAGGAGAAGGAGGAGGTAGAAGGAAGAAAGGAAGAAAGAAAGGAAGGAAGGAAGGAAGGAAGGAAGGGAGGGAGGGAGGGAGGGAAAGAAAGGAAGAAAAAGAAAGAAAGAAAGAAAGAAAGAAAGGAGAGGAAGAAGAAGGAGAGGGAGGGAGGGAGGGAGGGAGGAAAGAAGGAAGGAAGGAAGGAAAAGAGATGGCAGAAAGAAAAGGGAAGGAGAAGGAGAAGGAGAAGGAGAAGGAAGGGAGGGAAGGAGGGAGGGAGGGAAAGAAGGAAAAAAGAAAGAAAGAAAAAGAAGGAAGGAAGGAAGGAAGGAAGGAAAGAAAGAAAGAAAGAGGTCAGGAAATGGGAGAAAAGAAGTAAAAAGGGCTTATTTTTAAAGGTTATCTTTTGAATAATCATGGAGGGAAGAGGGCGCTGGTTCTTAATGAAAAGTGACTGATGACGCCTCTCAGTTTGGGGAAAAGTTAATAAAAAAGGGGAACATTATATTTATGTTTAATTTTACAATTAACCAGAGACCAATACCCTCTCGCGAAAGCTTATTCATCTGGCTTTCCCTATAACCTCTTGGCTCCTCAGGAGGTTTCACTCTTTGATGCTGAACTTCCAACGGAGGCTTCCATTCCCTGCCTCCAATTCCCTCCTTTGTTGTTCAGACATGATTAAGAAAGTATTAAGAGACTATAGAGAGACGGATAAGATGCAGATACAGCCTCATCCAGTCATCTGATCCAGCAATAACATGCCAGCGTGGTTGGCTGTCATCGCTGCCAAGAGTATTCCCAAAGAACTTCCCTTTGTCCACCCCTATTTTTTTTCAAAGTTCTAAAGACTATTATGATTAATCTCTAGCCAAGCACATGGCGTGGGCTACCATATCTCAGCAGGCATCTTGCTTGGGGTTTCTCACAGTTTGGAATCTAAAATTGACCTTCCACTTTGAAGAGGATAACGCACTAGGATGCGAAGTCCTGGGATTGGATTTGTTCCGGGGTCAATTCCCCTCTCCCCATCTATCATCGCTCTCTCCCTTTCTCACTCTCCCGTCTGCCTTCCATCCATCCATCCATCCATCCATCCATCCATCCATCCATCCATCCATCCATCCATCCATCCATCCATCCATCCATCCATCCATCTATCTATCTATCTATCTATCTATCTATCTATCTATCTATCTATCTATCTATCTTCTATCTATCTATCTATCTATCTATCTATCTTCTATCTATCTATCTATCATCTATCTAATCCTATCTATCTATCCATCCTTACCCACCTACCTTCTATACTATCTATTTTCTCTATCTATCTATCTATCTATCTATCTATCTATCGTATCTATCTATCTATCTAATTATCTTCTATCTATCTATCTATCATCTCTGTCCTGTCTGTCTGTCTGTCTGTCTGTCTGTCTGTCTCTGTCTGTCTGTCTGTCTGTTGTATGTCTATCTATCTATCTATCTATCTATCTATCTATCTATCTATCTTATCTATCTATCTATCTCTATCTATCTATCTATCTAGTATCATCTATCTATCTATCCCTATCTCTTACCCACCTACCTTCTATCTATCTATCTATCTATCTATCTATCCAGATCCATCCATCGATCCATCGATCCATCGATCCCATCGATCCATCCATCGATCCATCGATCCCATCTCCATCCATCCATCCATCCATCCATCCATCCATCCATCCATCCATCCATCCATCTATCTATCTATCTATCTATCTATCTATCTATCTATCTCTATCTATATATCTATCTATCTATCTCTATCTATCTATCTATCTATCTATCTATCTATCTATCTATCTATCTATCTATCTATCTATCTATCTATCTATCTATCTATCTATCTTCTATTTCTCTCTCTATCATCTCTCTCTCTCTCTCTCTGGGTCATCTATCTCTTATCTATGTATCTACCTTTCATCTCTCTCTCTTTCAGAGTGTCGTTGAGGCCACTTGGAGGTTTATCTGCGCCCTCAGGGTCACCTGAATAGTGCAAATGGGTGTGGAGCCTTCTTGGAACTGCTGAAAGGACTGTGTTGTAATTAGGAGATAGATGATGTTGAATCCCTCCCTCCCCCGTTCAGAGAGGGCTGTTCAGTTGTTCGATTGGCTGCTCATTTCACATCATTTATTTGCGTTCAACTCTCTGAACAGAGGGGTGGGGATTAGACATCACCTCTTCATCTTCTCCAAGATAAACCTCCAAGTGGCCTCAAGGACTCTTTAAAAGAGGGCAAATGACCAGCGGTCTGCAAGGAATATAAATTCTTTTATTCCCCACCATCCAGTCAGAGCTGAATAAGCTCCTTGGATGAGAAGCAAAACATCTTCAAAGAAAAACAAGAAAGTCCAGTGGCCTCCTGAAAAAGCATTTTTGGTTCTCCTTTAGTCCTTCTTTTCATTGAATTAGACAATTCCTGTAACTGTTCTTTGTATGTTTTAGACTCAAGCTCCGTAATAGATAGATAGATAAATAGATAGATAGATAGATAGATAGATAGATAGATAGATAGATAGATAGATAGATAGATAGATAGATAGATAGATAGATAGAAGATAGATAGATAATATAGATGATAGATATAGATAGATAGACAGACAGACAGACAGACAGACAGACAGACAGACAGACAGACAGATAACCCTTATTGTCATTCTTTACTGTGGGCACATTGGCACACATTAAAAATGAAAATCTGTTGCCTCCTCTCAAAAGTGAACACATACACATACACATATAGACATGCTATATAGAACATATGTATACACCTACACCCTTACATATAAATACAAATTAATATTAATCACTGTCGATCCTGAATACATAGCGGAAAGAAGAAGCTTTAGAGTTCGCAAGATTAATACCGCATGGAACAAAAACCATTCCTTGTTCTTCTTTTTCTCCAGCAATCTTTCCCTGATGCATTTTCTCGATCACGTCGCTTTACGTGAGTTTTTCGGTCAGAGTGCTGGTCCTCCAATCTCTTGCTCACGTCTTACCTTTTTGACATGCAGGGTCTGTTCCATTTTTGCAAGTGGGGGGGACCAAAACTGCCTGCGAGAGTCTAAATGTGGCCACGACATCGATTCATTAAAAGGCTGGAGGATGCTGACTTCAGCAGCAGCTCTGTTTGGCCTCCATTAACATTTCAATCAAGGAGGCAACGGATAGAACTTTACCGTCTCTTCTGAAATGGTTTCTCTCCCAGGTGAAACTGGCTGGAAAAGCAGCTGGCATAAAAACCTGTGGTCCAGATTTCGGTTAGGGACTCAGCTTTGGATACTGGAAGTGATTCTGTCCAGACATCAGGCAGGATGAGCTATTTAAAAGCTATGTTGCTTCTCTCCTTGATTAGTTTCCATCCATTGCTTCTTATCCTGCCTTCAGGTGCTTTGGGGAATAGGTTAACGCCCCCCTCTTTATGACAGACCCTCAAATATTGGAACTCTGCTATCCTGTCACCCCCAGTCCTTCTTTTCATTAAACTAGACATACCCAATTCCTGCAACCGTTCTTCATATGGGTTTAGTCTCCAGTCCCCTAATTTACTAGCTTATATATTGGGAAAGAGATGTTTCGTAAAAGATTTTTTTGCGGCCTTTGTAGAAGTACTTGTTCAGATCTTTTTTTTTTTTTTTTTACTATAAATATGATTAGATTACAGAATAACAGAGTTGGAAGGAACCTTGGAGATTTTCTAGTCCAGGGATAGGCAATCTTGGCTCTTTTATGACTCGTGGACTTGTGTGTGTGTGTGTGTGTGTGTGTGTGTGTGATGTGATCACCTTTTGCCACCTACTGTCAAGCAGAGTCAATGGGGAAGCTAGATTGATTTAACAACCATGTTACTAACTTGAGAACTGCAGTGGTTAGATGATTCACTTAACAACTGTGGCCAGAAAGGTCGTAAAATGGGGCAAAGGTCACCTAACAACTGTCTCGCTTAGCAACGTAAATTTGGGGCTCAATTTTGTCTGTAAGTCGAGGACTACCTGTAGTTTGATCAGATCCCAAGGCTGCTGGGTTGTTCTAAGCCAGGGGTCTTCAAACTTGGCCCTTTTATGACTTGTGGACTTCAACTCTCAGAATTCCTCAGTCAGCCATTTTGATGAAACTGCAGGCTTGGATCCAGACCAGGGGTCTTCAAACTTGGCCCTTTTATGACTGGTGGACTTCAACTCCCAGAATTCCTCAGTCAGCCATTTTGATGAAACTGCAGGCTTGGATCCAGACCAGGGGTCTTCAGACTTGGCCCTTTTATGACTTGTGGACTTCAACTCCCAGAATTCCTCAGCCAGGCACCCCTGTTCTAAGCTCATGTGGAAATGTTCAGATATAAATGCCCGCTAGTTTCAAGGAATGGGAGGGAGAGAAATAAAATAGGCCCAGGATGTGCAAATGCTATATCAGTTTCAGGCTTGCATTAAGGGTCTGAATAAACGTGTTACCTAGCCAGGATGTGCTTTGTTAAACACACCAAGTTTGGCAAGTGACTCTTAGATTGCCTTAAATCATTTAAGGCATCCGTTTATGATTGCAGTCATCCCATCCAACCTCCCCCCTCACATGCACAACCCACTCCTCTCTCCCCCCCCCCATGCACAGCCACAAATCTTAAGTGTCTGAAGGCAACTATATGTTTAGTCTATTGGAACAGACAGCAGGCAGATTCTAGAAGAAGCTGGATTTCTGGAGTCTCAGTTACAATTAAGTGTGAGACAGTTGTAAACCAGATCACAATGTCATCTTTCCTTTCCTTTCCTTTCCTTTCCTTTCCTTTCCTTTCCTTTCCTTTCCTTTCCTTTCCTTTCCTTTCCTTTCCTTTCCTTTCCTTTCCTTCCTTTCCTTCCCTTCCCTTCCCTTCCCATTTCCACCAGAAAAAGTACCTGTTGTGTTTTTATGTTTCTCTCACTTTGAACATTTGTGTAAATACTCTCAGCTTCTATTTTGCAGGTTTTTGTTTGTTTGTTTGTGTGTGTGTGTGTGTGTGTCAAAAAAAGTTCAAATGGTGCCCATGACCACGTGATCACAGATACTATCTTGATTTTTTTTGATCCTCCAATGGTTGACTTTGCTAATTTGGCTCTTTATTCCTTTTGAACTGAAAGGGCCTAAGGGATTCATCAAAGCCTTTATGAATGATGGAAAACCATTATTTGATGAGCACCAGAAACAAAAAAGCTATAAAAGTAGGGGGAAAAAACTATTTAACCGCAGAGAAAGGAAGCAGGGTAAACATTTTTTGTTAGAGATGAATCCACTTTTCCAGCTCTTGATTACATTAGAAAGTGTAGGTCTGCTTTCAACTTTAGGCAGGTAGATGATAAACAGGCAGACAGACAGGCAGACAGACAGACGGACGGACAGTCAGATGGAGAAAGAGATAGATACATAATTAGATAGATGATAGATAGATAGATAGATAGATAGGTAGATAGGTAGATAGGTAGATAGGTAAATAGATAGATAGGTAGGTAGGTAGGTAGGTAGATAGATAGATGATAGATAGGTAGGTAGGTAGATAGATAGATAGATAGATAGATAGATAGATAGATAGATAGATAGATAGATAGATAGATAGATAGATAGATGATAGATAGATAGATAGATAGATAGGTAGGTAGGTAGGTAGGTAGATAGATAGGTAGGTAGGTAGGTAGGTAGGTAGGTAGGTAGATAGATAGATAGATTTGGTCTTGAAATCAATAGTTTAAAAATAAGCCTGAATTAATGATATTTTTACTTGCAATGATTGAAGAATGGATTGATTTATAAAAATGTTTGATAGAGTATAGGAAACAGAATATAGTGGAGAAATTTTAAAATATACATATATATAATAGCTATATGTTTAGCTTAGAAATAATTAGAAATAAGTTAATGTAAAATGGTTTAAAAACGTAAAGTTATATTCGTTTATAAAATATGTATGTGAAATAGAATAAGAGATAGAATTTAATTGAGAAATATAAAGTGAATATTTGGAGTAATATGGTCTGTATTATATGGATACCCGAATTGTATGCTATATGTCTATGTAATGCCAATTGGAATATGTTAATAGTTAATTAAGCTCGAAACGGGTGGAAATACTATTGATAGGTTTTTTTTTGTGTTTTTTTTTTTATTGATAAAGTAGAGAGGGAAATTTTAAAAAGTAACCTAAATTGTTTATGTATGACTATATGTTTTATTTTGTTTTATGGAGTGCCCTATCTCCACGATGAGTCCTAAGCACTTGGCTGTAAAATTAAAAAAATTCAATAAAACTTGTTATATAAAAATAAGCCTGAATTAATATCACTCAATTTTTGACTTGCCCTCTTTTTTTTTTTTTTGCAATAATTCATCATAAAAGTGAAAAGCCTGAAGGCAATCTTTTCATAAAAGAAGAAAATGAATAAACAATTTAATAAAGATTGCTCCCTTCCCTTCCCTTCCCTTCCTTCCCTTCCCTCCCTCCCTCCTCCCTCCCTCCCTCCCTCCCTCCCTCTCTCCCTCCGCTCCCTCCCTCCCTCTCTCATTCTCTCTCTCCCTCCCTCCCTCCCTCCCTCCCTCATTTTTAGATGCAGTTGCAAAGGAGAAAGAAGGAAGTCAACCAAAACAGACAGGGGTGCTAATACTCTCTCTGCCCGTGAGTTCTTCATTCCTCACTTTTGCAAAATGAACACATCATTTCGCATTATGCATAACCCGGGACTTTAATTCACAGCTCGTCAAACCATAAACAAGGAAGGCAACCTTTCCCCATTTCTCTCCAAACTCTTTTTTCAAGAGCAAATCAGGAGAGACAGTCTGTCGAGGAAACCAGAGAGCGTGAGAAGGTTAAATAAGGCATAGAATGCATTTTCATAGACAGGATGTTCCAGAAACCTGGGTAGTAATGTCTTCAATTTCAGCATATATTTGAACCATGATATCTTGCTTCATTCATCGCAGGTTCTAGAAAAAGAAAAAGAAAACCATTCGGTCGGATGGCGGGGTTTTTCAGAAGAAAATAAGGTAATTTTCACTGGCCTGTTAGAGGAACGGTAGTCAACGTTGTAAGAACAGGACACAACAGAACACCATGTCTACGGAGATTCTCAGACATCCAGGAACATGGTGGTACTAAAGGTGCTTTTTCAAAAGGCAACTGGACTTTGTTTTTCCTTGAAGACGTTTCGCTTCTCATCCAAGAAGCTTCTTCAGTTCTGACTGACTTCAGTTCTTCAGTCAGAACTGGATGAGAAGCGAAACGTCTTCAAGGAAAAACTTACCAGGGCATTGATTGTCTAAAAAGATTGAATGTTAAAATGACTAAGATACTGTATGTATAAACTAAAAATTATTGATAAATGTAAAAAAGTTGTTTGTATTAAATTGATATAATAAGAATTGCGTTAATTTAAATGTGAGACAGTAAATACCAAGGGAAAAAGAGAGGAAATATTTAATGTAATAGTTTGTGATCTGTACTAAAGAAATTTGTATGTTATTGAATTATGAACCAACCCAGCCGCCACGCTGCTTTTCAAATATTTAAATGTAAAACTGGAAAAATCAATTAAAAATAAATAAATAAATAAAAAAGCAGCTTTGAGACAATTGAGCACATTTCAAGTTGGATTCAGCCCACCATCCTCCTATGGAGGACTAGCAGAAGTTCCATGATTCTTCAACTCGAGGATCTAATTTAGCAGCTTTTCAGATTTTCCAGTCTTATAGTTGTGCTGAAATAACAAAAAAGGCAGGGTGTCAACAATGGCTGAATGACCTGTTTGTCTGAATGTATCTCGTGGAATGTGGAATGCTGAATGTCTCTTGTGGGGGGGGGGAGGCTTTTTAGATGACCCAGTATTTGTGAGATGCTACTTTCAGGTGAAAACTGAGTTGATACTAAAAATAATCAACCAAATCTTTGTATAATTCTAGTTTTTCACTGTTTGTATATGGCCCAATGGCCTAGCGGTGAAGATGCTTGCCTCACACTCAGGAGGCTGAGAGTTCAATCTTAGGCAATGACAGATGTTTCTCTATCAGGGTGCAAAGAGAAAATATCTGCTGTGAACTTCTTGTAGGCATCAGGAAGGGCATCCGGTCAGTAAATGCTCAGCTCCATTCAGTTGCCCCAGTTCCACCCCAATAAAGGGATTACAGAGTCATAAAAAGAAAAAAAAAATGTATAATTTGCGTTTATCACAACACAAGCAACCTGGGCTTTGATATATAGTAGTAACTGTGAGAGGGATCTCGGAGTCCTAGTGGACCATCACTTAAATATGAGCCAGCTGTGTGCTGCAGCTGCCAAAAAAGCCAACGCAGTCCTAGGCTGCATTAACAGAGGGATAGAATCAAGATCACGTGAAGTATTAATACCACTTTACAATGCCATGGTAAGACCACACTTGGAATACTGCATCCAGTTTTGGTCGCCACGATGTAAAAAAGACGTTGAGACTCTAGAAAGAGTGCAGAGAAGAGCAACAAAGATGATTAGGGGACTGGAGGCTAAAGCATATCAGGAACGGTTGCTGGAATTGGGTATGTCTGGTTTAATGAAGAGAAGGATGAGGGGGGACATGATAGCAATGTTCCAATATCTCAGGGGTTGCCCCAAAGAAGAAGGAGTCAAGCTATTCTCCAAAGCACCTGAAGGCAGGACAAGAAGCAATGGATGGAAACCAACCAAAGAGAGAAGCAACCTAGAACTAAGGAGAAATTTCCTGACAGTTAGAACAATTAATCAATGGGGTGACAGATGTCGCAGCCAGATCGCCCTCACATCCAGAAGAATTAATCAATGGAACAACCTGCCTCCAGAAGCTGTGAATGCTCCAACACTGGAAGTTTTAAAAAGAGACTGGACAACCATTTGTCTGAAATGGTATAGGGTTTCCTGCCTGAGCAGGGGGTTGGACTAGATGACCTCCAAGGTCCCTTCCAACATTATTATTATTATTATTATTATTATTATTATTATTATTATTATTATTATTATTATTATTATTATTATTATTATTATTATTATTATTATTATTATTGTCAGATCACATTCCTTGTTGCATCATTGATGGATTACATACCATCCAGTTGATACTAAAAATCAACTTGCTGGTGCAATCAGCTCTTAACAATGAGATAGACAGAACTTCTTCAGGATTATCTGGACCTTACCTGGTTCTTCATTGCACCTGTCACCTCTATAAATAAATCCACCCACCTTGCTGATGATTGTCCTCTTCTCTTTCCTTTCCCCTGTCTCCACATTCTCAGATGACACTAAGCTGGCAGGAATAGCTGACACCCCAGAAGACAAGCTCAAAATCCAAAAGGTCTTGACAGACTTGAACAATGGACCCCATCCAACAAAATGAAATTCAGTGTAGATAAAAGTAAGGTTCTACACTTAGGCAAGAAAAACCAACTGTACAGCTACAGACTAGGTGAAACTTGACTTAATGCGAAAAGGATCTTGGAATCCAAGTGGACAATCACTTAAATATGAGCCAACAGTGTGCAACAGCAGTCAAAAAAAGCCAATACAATCCTAGGCTGCATTAACAGAGGGACAGAATCAAGATCGTGTGAAGTGTTAGTACTCTTTTATAATGCCTTGGTAAGGCCACACTTGGAAAACTGCATCCAGTTTTGGTCACGACAATATAAAAAAGATGTTGAGATTCTAGAAAGAGTACAGAGAAGAGCAAACAAAGATGATTAGGGGGCTAGAGGCTAAAACATATGAAGAACGGTTGCAGGAATTGGGTTTTTCTAGCTCTAGTGAAAAGAAGGACTAGGGGGTGACATGATATCAGTGTTCCAATATTTGAAGGGCTGTCACAAAGATGAGGGGCCCAAATTATTTTCCAAAGCATCAGAAGGCAAGACAAGAAACAATGGGTGGAAACTAATCAAGGAGAGAAGCAACCTAAAACTAAGGAGAAATTTCCTAATCGTGAGAACAATTAACTGCTTGCCTTCAGAAATTGTGGGTGCTCCATCACTGGAGGCTTTTAAGAAGAGACCGGACAGCCATTTTTCTGAAATGATATAGGGTCTTCTGCTCATGCAGGGGGTTGGACTAGATGACCTCCAAGGTCCTTTCTAACTCTGTTATTCTGTTATTCTTAACTGTGTAGGCCTCTAAAACAACTGGCAATGGTTGAGTGCAGAATCTATAGAAGCAGGAGAGACACTGTGAGTAGGAATGAAAAATTCATGCTGGTTGAATGTTCTGTCAAATCAAGAATGGGTTGAGACAATCTAAATATGGCTCTTTGTTCTTGGGTATTGGGAAGAATGTAGCCGTAATATTTCTTGTGCAACCTATTCCCATCCTACACAGTACCCCAGAGCAAGTTGAGGGCAGTGGTAGGATTCAGCCAGTTCGCACCGGTTTGGTAGAACTGGTAGCTAATTTTTTTTTGAATTTGGCGAACTGGCTGATGCTCTAGGCCTAGCCCTTTTTTGCAAGGCTCAGAACGGCCTACTGGAAGTGCATGGATGCCACTTCCGGAAGTCTGTTCTGACTTGGGGAGGCCTCCCAGGCCCAGAACGGCCCACCAGAAGTGCGTGGATGCCACTTCCGGAAGTCTGTTCTGACTTGGGGAGGCCTCACAGGCCCAGAACAGCCCACTGGATGTGCGTGGATGCCACTTCCAGAAGTCCATTCTGAGCCAGGGAGGCCTCCCAGGCCCAGAACGGCCCACCGTATGTGCGTGGATACCACTTCTGGATGTCCGTTCTAAGTCGGGGAGGCCTCCCAGGGCCAGAACGGCCCACCGGAAGTGCATGGATGCAGAGAACCGGTTTCTCAGGTATTTAAATCCTACCACTGGTTGAGGGGATTGTGGGAAATGGGAATGACAGATGATTGCCCAATATTGATGGAAATGGTGCTGACTCCACCATGAATTAAGCTTCAAAGGCTGCCACTGATGTAAGAATGCAGCATCCAAGTGTTATAAGAAGGTGTTTGCATAGGAATTTTGTCCCTAAGGTCCATAAGTCTGCAACACCCTTAGAATATACAACAGTTCATTTAGTGACCAAAGTTACAACAGCACTGAAAAAAGTGACCTATGACCGTTTTTTTCACACTTACGACCATTGCAGCATCCGCAGGGTCAGGTGATCAAAGTTCAGACGCTTGGCCACTGACTCATATTTATGGCGGTTGCAGTGTCCCGGGGTCATGTGACTCCCTTTTGCAACCTTCTGACAAGCAAAATAAATGGGGAAGCCAGATTCACTCAGCGACCATGTTACAAACCTAACCACTGCAGTGATTCACTTAACAACTGTGGAAGAAAAGTCACAAAATGGGGCAAAGTTCACTTCACATCTGTCTCGCTTAGAAACAGAAATGTCGCCCTCAGTCATGGCCGTAAGTCGAGGACTCCCTGTGGTTTCCAGTTATTTGGGTTGTTTCGGTGAAATAGAACCAGCGAATCTTAAGTCTATGGTTGTATCTTGGGTTTTAAAGGGCAATAAGCACATTTCAGAAATAAAATGAGTTTTACTTCTCTTCAGAAATGAAAAATCGGTACTTTATTCAATCAGGTACCATTCTATTGATCTTCTCTTGAATGTGTCCCATTCAGCGTCATTCACCCATAATACAATTCATGCCATTCTGACTGCAATAAAGCAAGATGACGATGTAGAACTTGGTCAGCCGTGACTTCAATCTGATGGAGAATCTGGATTTGCCTACAGACTAAATTCAAATAGGTACAAGGAAACGCACACTGTGATTCTGCTGGTTAAAATACAGGTAATCCTCGGCTTACGACCACAAATGAGCCCAAAATTTGTGTTCCTAAGTGAGACATTTGAATCTGGCTCCCCCCCCCATTGACTCTTGATTGTCAAGAGCTTGTAAAAAGGGATCACAGGATCCTAGGACACTGCAAGCGTCATAAATGTGAGTCAGTTGACAAGTGTCGGAATTTGGGCCACATGACCGTGAGGACGCTGCAACGGTGCTAAGTGTGAAAAATGGTTGTAAGTATTGTTATCAACACTGCAACGAACTGAACTGAAGCCATTTTCACTCCGTTTTCAGTTGCCACATATTTAGAAAAGAAGGAGGGAGCGGGTGTAGTTCTAAGTTAGCCAAAACAATTCTCATGCATGGGAACCAAGGTCATTACTGATAACATTTTGGTGGGCTGGAGAGCTGGGAGAAGTGCCTGCGTTTTTTTAACAATTGGTGAATGTGATTTATGACATCTAATTGGGGTGGGAATTGCAACTTGTAACAGTTGTAACCAAGGGGAGGGGAATTTAGTCTTGGGTTCACCTTTGTCTGTGCCAGTTATTTTGTAGCCCAATAAAAATGTTCTTTGAGGAAGAATTCCTTGCCTTGAAGTTCTTTTAATTGGTCTCATCTACCGGAACCATGACAATTGTTTTCAGTGATGGTGTAACTTTGAATGGTCACTAAAATGAACTGTTGTAGATCAAGGACTCACTTTAATGTCAGGCAGCTAAGTCTTCTGTCCGACTGCCGAAATCATGATCACGGTATTCATTTGTTTATTGATTGATTGTTATTATTATTATTTAGCATATGAGGAGAACATGGCAGAAGAGACGTGTGTAATGCTAAGTCCCCAAAAGGCTTATTTGATTTTACACACTTATACACTTCCGTTTGGCATGGCTGTGAGGGCCAAGAGGCCAGTATACATTTGCCAACTAAACAGCTATTTCGTTTTTTGTTTTTAAAGAAGGGTTCAAGGACATACTGAAACAGAAGGAAAGTTTAATCTTTCTCTTTTTTTAGAGCTGCTCTCCGGATTATGCAGTTGATATCCCTCTTTCTGTGTGGGTAAGAAACAAACAAACAAAAAAAAGAGCTGTCTCTTTGCATATATTTATATGCACAGGTATCTAATTAAGAGTATTTAAATGTCTGTCTTGATTCTGTCCAAAGCATCATACACCAACTGCAGAAATAATGATGTGTTCATAAGGGAGAGGAATATGACCTTAGGGAGGTAGGGAGGGAAGGAGGGAGGAAGGAAGGAAGGAAAGAAGGAAAAAAAGAAAAGGGGAGGGAAGGGAAGGAAGGAAGGAAAAAAAGAAAAGGGGAGGGAAGGAAGGAAGGAAGGAAAGAAAGAAAGAAAGAAAGAAAGAAAAGAGGAGGGAAGGAAGGAAGGAAGGAAAGAAAGAAAGAAGGGGAGGGAAGGAAGGAAGGAAAGAAAGAAAGAAAAGGGGAGGGAAGGAAGGAAGGAGGGGAGTAGAGGAGAGGGGAAGGAGAGGGGAGGGGAAAGGAGGCTGTTTGCATATATTTATATACACAGATATCTAATTAAGAGTATTTAAATGTCTGTCTTGATTCTGCCCAAAGTATACACCAATTGCAGAAATAATGATGTATCATTAAGGGAGGGGAATATGACCATAGGAAGGGAAGGAGGAAGGAAGGAAGGAAGGAAGGAAGGAAGGAAGAAAGAAAGAAAGAAAGAAAGAAAGAAAGAAAGAAAGAAAGAAAGAAAGAAAGAAAGAAAGAAAGAAAGAAAGAAAGAAAGAAAGAAAGAAAGAAAGAAAGAAAGAAAGAAAGAAGGAATAGAGGAGGGAAGGGAAGGGAACGGAAGGAGAGGGGACAGAAAAGGAGGCTTTTTGTATATATTTATGTTACAGACCTATCTAACTGATCTGCATCTGGTCCTTATCACCTATCCAGCACCGCTGAGGTTGCTTGTGTAGCTTAAGAAATGCTCTGGAGACGGCAAATGTTGCTTTGCAGTCCCCGTGTAAATTCAGTAGTTTTCAATCAATCTGAATAGAGCTGGAAGGGACCTTGGAGGTCTTCTAGTCCAACCCCCTGCTCAAGCAGGAGACCCTTATGTCATTTCGGACAAACGGTTGTCTAATCTCTCCTTCAGAACCTCCCGCGATGGAGCACCTGCAACTTCTGGAGGCCAGTTGTTCCACTGACAAATTGTTCCCACTTGACAGCAGCTATGCGTTCATTTACAGCTCTCGACAGCATAATAACACAAATGCCGGTCGGAGTGAGCTTCGAAGGCTGACTCAATGAACTGTCATAAGTCGAGGACTGCCTGTACTGAATTTGACGTCCAGCTTCTCTGGAACCAAAGCGACACCCCTGTGCCTTTACTCTCCTTTTGTCTTAACAACTTAACAACTCTGTGAAAAAGGTCAGGACGAGACCGCCAGGGGGAAACGGGGCCGCCTAAAATCCACCTAAATCTGAAGGCCAGCAGCTACAATGGTGCTTCTTTCTGGGGCTGCAAAGGTTGCTTTCCATTCAATTTAACCGGCGCCGAGGAATCTCGTTTCGAGAAGAACAGGAGGCCGAATTCGCCAGAGGGACCAGGAGAACTCCTGGGAGAAAGCGCGAGCCATCCTGGCCGATGTGCACAGAAAGGCCCTCGTGTAGAGTTATTCGTAATTGCCCTTTTATAACCCATTCATCTCGACTGCGAGGAACAATCGTCGCCTCTACCTGCACGGAGGCTAATGGCCCCTTTGCGAAGCCCTCCCTCCCCTTGACGGCCATTCAGAGACCAAGTTCCCACAGTCCTATTTCACTCACGAAGTCACCCAAACAATCGGAAGAGGGGGGTCCCATTGACGCACTCCTCCTCTTTCTCGTGGTGCCAAGTTTTAATGGTAACGTGATCGGAGCTTGGGAGAGAGGGACAAAGCCCACACTGTGTGTAAGCCCATCAGCAGAGGAGAGCAAACAAAGGTGGCATAGAAGGGGAGAACACTGTGGCCGACGGAGAGGATGTAAAGTGAACCCAGTTGCCTGCCCCTTCGCTTGTTGGCAACACAGCCTTGGCTTGCGAGCCCGTTTTTCACCTTTTGGAGCAAATAAATAGATTTGTTTTGTAACACAGAGCGAAAGGAGAGGGGAGGAGAGAGGCAAGAAAGAGCTACTAATTCTCTTCCCCTCCCAGGCTGTCTCCAACCATTGAGCAAAGGAGCTTTTGCCCAGCTCTGTAAAAACATACCCCATCTTGCACAGAGCCTCTTGACATTGGATACGCCCAAAAGTGGCTATGAGCATTGATGTCTTCCTACTCGGATGGGTCTTCCAAAAAAGTACATCCATTCTCCCCCCCCCCTTCTCTGCTCCAGTTCATGGAGTTTGCAGACTGAAGGTTGGGGGAGATGGGGGGGGGAGTAAAGAAATTGGGCTGGCTGGAGGGGAAAAAAAACCAGGATAACTTGAAGCAACTACTTTGAGGAGAGGACCAGGCAGGGACAAAATAGGGCCAGGAAGTTACTATTGTTCTGGAGTCAAGCTTCTTGGAGTAGATGTTTCTCCATCATGTGGGACTTCTGGACACCTTAGTGATACCTTGCATTACAGAGATCTGTCAAAAAAGGGAATGGGGTTAGGATTTGACTTGACTTGACTTGACTTGGACTTGGACTTGACTTGACTTGACTTGACTTGGACTTGGACTTGGACTTGACTTGGACTTGGACTTGGACTTGACTTGACTTGGACTTGGACTTGGACTTGGACTTGGACTTGGACTTGGACTTGGACTTGGACTTGACTTGACTTGACTTGACTTGACTTGACTTGACTTGACTTGACTTCACTTCACTTCACTTCACTTCACTTCACTTCACTTCACTTCACTTCACTTCACTTCCCTTCACTTCGTCCTATAATGTACCTTTATATGTTGGGAGTGCATATAAAGGTTAGGTTACACTAACTACACCAGGGGTCTTCAAACTTGGCCCTTTTGTGACTTATGGACTTCAACTCCCAGAATTCCTCAGCCAGCGTGCCTGGCTGAGGAATTCTGGGAGTTGAAGTCCACAAGTCATAAAAGGGCCAAGTTTGAAGACCCCTGAACTACACTGTAGATTTAGATTTACACTAAAACAAGGTTTCTCAACCTTGACAACTTTAAGACGTGTGGACGTATTCCCCATGCTGGCTGGGGAATCCTGGGAGTTGAAGTCCACAAGTCTTAAAGTTGCCAAGGTTGAAAAAACACTGCATTAAACTAATAAATACACCTTGTGTCGCATGAGTCTTTTTGTTCCATTCTCAAAGAAAGTATTTTTTTTATTTTTGTCAAAGTAAATTAGGTGGGGGGGGCTTTCCTTTCTCTAAAACATGGAATATCTCTGAACAGTCTGCTGAGCACCAATAAATCCCTTTGAAAGAAACATCGTTGGGATGTCAGATTTCCTCAGCCCTTTTTCTGCTTCCCACAGTATTTGTGGCACCGCTCTCAGATAGAGTTATAATGTGATTTATACGAAAGGTTGTTGCTATTTTTTTCAACAACTTCTGTATCCTCTAGAGAGATATATGCATATTGTGAGAATGTTAAAACGGCTCAGTGACTCTTTGAGCTCATTAGGGAGGAGATATTATTGCTTTGTTTGTGTGTTTGTGTGTATATGCGGGTGTGGTGTGTGTGGGGGTGTAATTTTCAGTTAAATTCCGTGAGAATTTTTTTTTTCTTCGTGCAAATTTATCTTACGTTGTTCACTTTTGTACAAATTTTCCCAATGTAAACGTTCGAGGTGCATTCTGTATTTTTTTTTTTAATGCAAATCGTCTGTTGAGGGCAGGGATCAAATGACAGAATCCTGATTGAAAACATCCAATAAAAGGGATTCTATCATCAGTCTGGATAACTGGTTCCACCAACCAACTATGCTAATATCAGGGATTTTTTTTCCAATGTTCAACCACATTCGTAGAATCATAGGCCTGGAAGGGACCTTGAATGTCTTCTAATCCAATCCCCAGCCCAAGCAAGAGTCCTTACGTTATCCTGGACAAATGGGTGTCCAATAGATTCTTGAAAACCTCCAGCATTGGAACATCCACAACTTTGGAAGACAAGCTGTTCCACTGATTAATCTTTTTGTCAGGAAATTTCTCCTTAGTTCTAGGTTGGATCTTCCTTTGAGGAGCTTCCACCCATGGCTTCTTGTCCTCAGGTGCTATAGAGAATAAATTGATTCCTTCTTCCCTGTGACATCCTTTCCAGGATTGGAAGATGCTATCGTCTCTCACCCAGTCCTTCTCTTCGTTAGGCTAAACACAACTAGTTTCCTTTCGGTCCCCTGATCATAGTTGTTGCTCTTCTCCACGCTCTTTCTAGGGACTCTCCATCGGTTTTGTATCATGGTGACAGGAGCAATAGCAATAGCACTTAGACTTATATACCACTTCACGGTGCCTTTACACCCCTCTCTAAGCGGTTTACAATGTCAGCCTATTGCCTCCAACAATCTGGGTCTCCTTCCTTCCTTCCTTCCTTCCTTCCTTCCTTCCTTCCTTCCTTCCTTCCTTCCTTCCTTCCTCCCTCCCTCCCTCCCTCCCTCCCTCCCTTCCTTCCTTCCTTCCTTCCTTCCTTCCTTCCTTGCAATAGCACTTAGACTTACATAACACTTCACAGTGCTTTACAGCCCTCTCTAAGCAGTTTTACAGAGTCAGCCTATTGCCCTCCAACAATCTGGGTCCTCATTTTACCCATCTCGGAAGGATGGAAGGCTGAGTCATCCTTGAGCCGGTAACAATCGAACTCCTGGCAGTGGGCAGAGCCAGCCTGCAATACTGCATTCTAAGCACTGTGCCACAATGGCTTGTCACCTGTCACTTACATACCAGTAAGGTACAAATATATGAAGATTCAGTCTTCCCGTAACTTAAATCTGTGTGCCTTGCATTCATCCGTGTGTATATGAATCGCCTTCTTTTCCTGAACTCCCTGAAGGATGCCACACCATTCTATGGACCAGCTAGATCTGATCAGCTCATCCTTCCAGTCCATTGGTGTTTCAATCTTTCAGTCCTGTCAAATCCTGCATCCCTTGCAAAGAGTCGCAACCTAGCTTCCCATCATGAACGGGTTTTGCAGATCAGCTTCTGAATCAGGGTGTGTTGTGCATAAATCTCTCCCCCACCCCAACCCCCCCAATCCCGGATATGGATAGAAATCTTCCTGCCTGCAAATGTTCAACTTTCTGCCCTAGCAGTAAAGGTCACTGAGAACATGGAGTCAACGTTGGCTATATCTCTCCATCAAGAAATAAATAAATATCGGTCTGCTGGGATTCCACTTCATTATTAAGCTGCCTTTCTAATGAACCACCGAGCTTAGTAGCAACTGTTTTAGGAAGAGATATTTGCCTAACCCTTGAACCGGCCTACTATATTAATCTGAAACATGACATGGCTCCTTCTGAGTTTCGAATAACCACTTACCCGTTGGTTCAAAGGAATGCTTTGGAAGAGGTTTCTTTTAAAACTGTTATTCTTAGATTAATTAGACTTGAAATTTTTTCATTAGAAAAGCAAGGGGAAACTGCAACTTTTAATCAATACTTGGCTCCAATGTTCCACAATGTTTATACTGCACTAATGAGATCATAGTTGGGATACTGAGTACAGGTCTATTTACCACGAAACGGGAAAGTTGCTGGGATCCTAGAAAGTGTGCAGAGAAGATACTAAAGGGCCTGGAGGCTAAACTGCATATTGAGCGGAACAACAGAACAGTGGAGATGGAAGGGACCTTGGAGGTCTTCTAGTCCAACCCCTGCTGAAGCAGGAGATACTATATCATTTCAGGCAAATGGTTATCCAATCTTGCAGCATCCATGGTTGAGGGAACTAGGCATGTCTAGCCTATCAAAAAGAAAGATTAGCGGGGGACACAATATTGATCTTCTAGTACTTGAGGGGCCATCACAGAGAAGAGGGGATTGATTGATTCTCCAAAGCACCAGAGGACAGGATGAGAAGCAATGGGTGGAAGCAGTGGTGGGATTCAAATATGTGAACAACCGGTTCTCTGTGTGGATGCTGCTTCTGGAGGTCCATTCTGGTGCGAACTGGCTGAATCCCATCACTGGATAGATAGATAGATGATAGATAGATAGATAGA
Source organism: Azemiops feae (assembly GCA_023970755.1). Lineage (NCBI taxonomy): Eukaryota > Metazoa > Chordata > Lepidosauria > Squamata > Viperidae > Azemiops > Azemiops feae. The sequence continues at coordinate 29,164 of JALGBA010003949.1, forward strand.
TAGATAGATAGACAGATAGACAGACAGACAGACAGACAGACAGACAGACAGACAGACAGACAGACAGACAGAAAGACAGACAGACAGACAGACAGACAGACAGATAGATGATAGATAGATAGATAGATAGATAGATAGATAGATAGATAGATAGATAGATAGATAGATAGATAGATAGATAGATAGATAGATAGATAGATAGATAGATAGATAGATAGATAGATAGATAGATAGATAGATAGATAGATAGATAGATAGATAGATAGATAGATAGATAGATAGAAGTCTGGAAGTCCATTCTGGGCCTGGGCAACAAAAAATTAGCTGCCGGTTCTGCCGAACTGGTGCGAACCGGCTGAATCCCACCTCTAGGTGGAAGGTCATTAAAGAGAGATCCAATCTCAGAAATAAGGAGAAAATTTCTGACAGTGACAACAATTGTGGGTGCTCCATCACTGGAGGTTTTCAAAAACAGACCGAACAACCATTTGACTGGGATGGTATATGTTCTCTGGGGGTTGAACTAACACCTCCAACGTCCTTTCCAGCACAGATTCTATCTTCTGTGTTCTTCTGATTCTCCAGTTTAAGAATTCATGCATTTTGTGGGTTTTGCTCCTTGGACCAAAAATTCACAAGCATGATTCACAACCTCATCCCAAATAACCAAATGTTGTAATTGGGTTTCATGTTCCTTATTTTAAAATGAGAATAAAAAAGAGAGTCCTCACACTAGCTGGGAATCCAAAGTTTATGTTTTGTTGTTAAAAAGGTTTTTTTTTAAGCACTAAGGTTTGCCTGTTAGTTAATAAAATCAAGAACAGACTGTCTTAGATTAATTGTAAATATTGGTCAAGTCTTATTATTTTGATTGATGATTCCTACTATTTTGGCTGTTTTTGTTAATTTCTGATTTGACTTCAACAATATTGTTTAAATGACAAATTCTTATGTTCTATAAATTTAATGTTATTAGTAAAATAGCAATGTTTTTTTCTTTCTCCGGTTCTGTAAGTTCTTATCTAATTTTTACAATTCCTTCCTTCCTTCCTTCCTTCCTTCCTTCCTTCCTTCCTTCCTTCCTTCCTTCCTTCCTTCCTTCCTTCCTTCCTTCCTTCCTCCATTTCTCCAATTTTTGGCAGTTGGTATAAATACTTTGTTGGTTTGAATTGCATTCTTAACTGTTTTTTATCTTTCCCCTTGGTCTCTAACTGCTTATGGCGTCCTGGGATGATCTGAAATCATGAGAAATCATAAGATATTTCTGTTCCAAAACTTCCTCCCCCCCCCCTCTATGATCTTATGCTTCAACATCAATTTCCCACCTTTTTGCCTCGTTCTGCTAAATAAAGACCCATTTGGGACAAACAATTCCTTCTCCCAAACTCACCAGCAGGAATGATGACAGCCTACATCCAATTGGCTGAGTTGATGAAATACAGTGGGCTATTCCTAGTTTCCAACTTCTGAGCACCCCGTTACCACAAGTTTGCAAACAGGGATGCCAGAGAGGAAGAGAGAGGGGTTGTTTAACTGGAGAATGGCATAAACTTTCAGGCCCTCAAAACTGGAGTAGGCCACTGGAAGTGGTTAATTGCAGTTAGCAATTAACAGGTGCAAAAGGACAGTGGCCAACAGGTAGAGGCAGAATAAGAAGACTGTAAAAAAAAAAAAAGACTGGAGAGGAATATAAGAACATAGAACATCATAGATTAGAACATCATCAGAGTGGGAAGGGACCTTGGAGGTCTTCTAGTCCAACCCCCTGCTCAAGCAGGTGACCCTATATCATGGTTGTCCAGTCCCTTCTTAAAAGCCTCCACTGATGGAGCACCCACAACTTCTGAAGGCAAGCTGTTCCACTGGTTGATTGTCCTCACAGTAAGGAAATTCCTTCTTAGTTCCAGGTTGCTTCTCTCCTTGATTAGTTTCCATCCATTGTTTCTTGTCCTGCCTTCAGGTGCTTTGGAAAATATGTTGACCCCCCTCTTCTTTGTGGCAGCCCCCCAAATATTGGAACACTGCTATCATGTCACCCCTAGTCTTTCTTTTCACTAGATTAGACATACCCAATTCCTATTTCTTCATATGTTTTAGCCTCTATTCCCCTAATCATTTTTGGTGCTCTCCTCTTCACTCTTTCCAGAGTCTCAACATCTTTTTTATATTGTGGTGACCAAACCTGGATGCAGTGTCCCAAGTGTGGTTTTATTAAGGCTTTGTAAAGCAGTACAAGAACTTCACGTGATCTTGATTCTCTCCCTCTGTTAATACAGTCTTGGATTGCATTGGCTTTTTTGGCTGTGGCCGCACACTGCTGGCTCATATTTAAGTGATTTACACACTGTTGTACAAATTATATTTAAGTCCACTAGGACTCCAAAATCCTTTTCACAATTTCTGCTAGTCTGCACCTGTACATTTTGTTTTTAATAATAGGAGAAGAAGGTGTCAGTATCAGAAGAAACATAGTATATCTTCAGCTTGAACAAAGCATACCCAAGAAGAAAAGTTTCCAAATGAGAACTTGGAGGTATTATGGAAATATTGTTAGAACATATCTATGTCCTAATCAGGAGAAAATGCCCCATTTCAGATTTCTGGGTGACATCCAATCATATGTTTGAATTCTTAGTCTTGAATATTTTTAATGTACCTGACAGTGAGATGGGTGGGAGGTAAATCTCATAAATAAATAAAATATCAAAGCAGGAAAGAGAAATTTGCCAGGATTAACATCTCCTATTCTTGCATATAATCTGTTCTACTAACACTTAAGGAAAAAAACACACAATTGTGCTCACACAAAGAGAGAAAAAGTTTTTCTCTCTCCTAAAATTTAGACTAAATGCAATGTCTGCTTTATATTTATAAAGCTAAGAAAGTTTAATTTCCCAACCTATGGCTTTTTTTTAAAATTTAAATCCTCTGGTAATTATTCTCAGGCAAAAGATATCTATTAAATTTGGAAGACAGCAGCAACTGACAGGAGCGTAAGCAACAAGAATAACGATTGCAGGATTGTTATTTACAAGCGTTTAAATTAATAAGGAAAAGCCAGATGGAGACATTATTTTCAAAAGCGGGGTTTCAGCAAATAACAAATAAATGAACATTTAATGTAATATTTTCTTCCTGATTATGTTGCTCTTTCGGAAGGAGAGAGAAAAAAAGTGCCACTGATGAATGAAAGCAAGACATAATAAATAATGTTAATTGGCCATTGTGGATAATTAAAGTGAATGTTATCAGCACTGATAAATAGGACCTACCCAAAAAAGGAAGAGGCATTTGATCATAAATAAAACACCTTGCAGCTGAAGACTTGACATAGAACAATTTCAGTGGGAGAACGATGGATTTCCTTTCGTTGACTTCTGCTACTGGAAGAGACTTGGTTGGAATGAATAACTGCCTAAACCAGCAATATTTTGTTTTTATTTATTAGATTTTTATCCCGTCTTTATTACTTTAGAAGCAACACAAGGTGGTGAATGAACATAATGCTTCTTCTTCCTCCCATTTTTCCCAAAACAGCAACCTCGTGAGGTAAGTTGGGATGAGAGGTGGGGGGGCAAAGTCATGTATAAGGCAGGACTAGAACTCACCGTCTCCTGGTGATTGGTCCAAAGTCACCCAAATGCACCAACAATGAAGGTTTTTAAAGAAGAGATTGGAAGGAAGGAAGAAGACAAGAAGGTGGCAAGAAGGTGACAAGCAACAGGGAGAAAGCAGAACTATTTAACTCGTTTTTTGCATCCGTCTTTACACAAAGGGAAAAAGCAGACCAACCTATCAAAAATAGTACCATAAAAAACAGAATAGAAACACAAGTTAAGATAGGCAAGAAAACGGTAAGTGAGCACCTGTCCAGCCTAGACGAGTTCAAATCACCAGGACCAGATGGATTACACCCCAAGGTTCTCAAGGAACTGGCAGATGTGATCTCAGAAGCACTGAACTATATTTTTCAAAGATCCTGGAGCACTGGGGAACTACCAGAGGACTGGAAAAGAGCTAATGTAGTTCCCATCTTCAAAAAAGGAAAAAAAATGGACCCAGGAAACTACAGGCCTATCCTCAATACCTGGGAAGATTCTGGAAATGATAATCAATCAACGAATCAGCGAACACCTAGAGGCAAACAAAGTCATTACTAAAAGCCAACATGGGTTTGTCAAAAACAGATCATGCCAGACAAATCTTATTGCATTTTTTGACCAAATGACAAAATTAGTGGATCAGAGGAATGCTGTGGATATAATTTACTTGGACTTCAGTAAGGCATTTGATAAAGTAGATCACAACATACTACTTGATAAGATAGAAAAATGTGGGTTAGACAGCATCACCACCAGATGGATCCGGAGCTGGCTGACCGGCCGTACTCAGCGTGTGGTCCTCAATGGAACCACATCTACATGGAGGGAAGTGTGTAGTGGGGTGCCCCAGGGCTCTGTTCTGGGCCCAGTGTTCTTCAACATCTTCATCAATGATTTGGACGAGGGGATAGATGGGGAAATCATCAATTTGCAGACACACCAAGCGGCAGAAAGCCAACACTCCAGAAGACAGGCTTAAGATACAGGAGGACCTGGACAGACTTGAACACTGGGCGCTATCTAACAAAATGAAATTCAATGGTGAAAAAAGTAAGGTTCTACATTTAGGCAGGAAAAACCAAATGTACAGGTATAGTATAGGGGGTACCTTGCTCAATAGCAGTAACTGTGAGAGGGACCTCGGAGTCCTAGTAGACAATCACTTAAATATGAGCCAGCAGTGTGCTGCAACTGCCAAAAAGGCCAACACAGTGCTGGGCTGCATTAACAGAGGGATAGAATCAAGATCACGTGAAGTATTAATACCACTTTACAATGCCTTGGTAAGGCCACACTTGGAATACTGCATCCAGTTTTGGTCACCACGATGTAAAACAAGAGGTTGAGACTCTAGAAAGAGTACAGAGAAGAGCAACAAAGATGATTTAGTATTCTTATGCTTAGACCTTTAGGGGACTGGAGGCTAAAGCATATAAGGAACGGTTGCTGGAATGGGTATGTATTAAGTTTAATGAAGAGAAGGAGGGGGGGACATGATAGCAGCCTTCAATAATCTCAGGGCTGCCAGAGAAGAGGGAGTCAAGCTACTTCCTCACAAAGGCCTGAAGGCAGGACAAGAAGCAACGGATGGAAACTAATCAAGGAGAGGAGCAACCTAGAACTAAGGAGAAACTTCCTGACTGTTAGAACAATTAACCAGTGGAACAACCTGCCTCCAGAAGCGGTGAATGCTCCAACACTGGAAGTTTTTAAGAAGAGACTGGACAGCCATTTGTCTGAAATGGTATAGGGTTTCCTGCCTGAGCAGAGGGGTTGGACTAGATGACCTCCAAGGTCCCTTCCAACTTTATTATTATTATTATTATTATTATTATTATTATTATTATTATTATTATTATTATTATTATTATTATTATTATTATTATTATTATTATTATTATTATTATTATTATAGAAGGAGGAAAGGAAAGAGGAGATGGAGAAAGGGGAGAAGAGGGAGAGGAGAAGGAAGGAAGGAGGGAAGAAAGAAAGAAAGAAAGAAAGAAAGAAAGAAAGACAGAAAAGGAAGGAGGAAAGGAAGGAGGAGAGGGAGAAAGGGGAGAAGAGGGAGAGGGGAAGGGGAAGGAAGGAAGGAAGGAAGGAAGGAAGGAAGGAAGGAAGGAAGGAAGGAAGGAAGGAAAAGAACTCCAGAATAATTCTTTCTTAGGAAAGAAAAATCAAACGATCAGAAAAGTAACAGTCCTATATAAACGAAAGATGAGACTCTCTTTCAAATACTGTGATCCTTTCGAATATTACATTTGATTATCCTGTTTCCTGCTGCTAGCAATTGGATAAAGGCTTATTGCCCCCAGCTGCAACATTTTCTGTCTCTGGTGAAGGATGGAGTAGAAAAATAGCAACCGGGGTAGGGGCAGGGGTAGATAGCAGATGTGATTGTGTGTAGCAAAGAGAAGCAAACAAAAACGGAGATGGTGAGTATAATGAATTCAGAACCTGGGAGGGAGAAGTTCTTAGTGCCACAGCTGAGAAATTGATAGCAGCGAATCTGCATCTCCGTGTGTCTGTGTGTGTGCCGGTAAAAATGACCCTAAATTGCAAAATTAGAATGTTTCATGAAATTAATGGGAAAAGGATCCTAGAAAGAATAAAGAGGAACCTGGATAAATTAAAGATGTTATCGGCTACCAAGCTGGAGTAATTGACTAAATTAACTTGTCTTAAAGAGACACGTCCTGAGACACGGCAAAAAATAAATAAATAAATAAAGAGAAGATAAAAGGAAATTAGAGAATGTAATACGGCATCAGGAAGTGGGAAAGGAAACAAACCAACATGGAGAGTGGCGACGTGATTGCCAAGGCAGAGATAGGTTTGTCAAAGGAGAAAGGATGGGCTATTTGCATGCATATGAGCAACGGGTAAACACGGCACCTCCTTTGACAGCGAAGGCCCTTATCATCCGGCTATTTATTCGCCAAGGGGAAAAGAAGCATTGGGACGATGCATATCAAAGCATCTTTCTACGCTGCAAGATGCAGGTGGGTCACCCCTTTGAACCCCTGACCCCTTGCAATTTGCTGGGGGGAACAACATGAGTAGCAATTTCACTTGCACTGTGCATGGGTCCTCAACCATCCACTTCATTCTCTGTGAGTTGGATGTTCCTTTTTGCACAACTCAACTCTCCTAGAATCAGCAGACGAAGCAGGCTCCTGCTTACTGTTGAAGTACTAAGTTGAAAAGTAAAGGTTTCCCTGTCCAGTCATGTCCGACTCTATCTTCCTTTCTTGACCGAAGGAGCCAACAAAGATGATCAGGGGACTGGAGGCTAAAACATACAAGGAACGGTTGCTGGAATTGGGTATGTCTAGTCTAATGAAGAGAAGGATGAGGGGGGACACGATAGCAGCGTTCCAGTATCTCAGGGGTTGCCCCAAAGAAGAGGGAGTCAAGCTATTCTCCAAAGCACCTGAAGGCAGGACAAGAAGCAACGGATGGAAACTAACAAAAGAGAGAAGCAACCTAGAACTAAGGAGAAACTTCCTAGAACAGTTAGAACAATTAATCAGTGGAACAACCTGCCTCCAGAACCTGTGAATGTTCCAACACTGGAAGTTTTTAAGAAGAGACTGGACAGCCATTTGTCTGAAATGGTATAGTGTTTCCTGCCTGAGCAGGGGGTTGGACTAGATGACCTCCAAGGTCCCTTCCAACTATTATTATTATTATTATTATTATTATTATTATTATTATTATTATTATTATTATTATTATTATTATTATTATTATTATTATTATTATTATATCATCATCATCATCATCATCATCATCATCATCATTATCTTCCTGTGGCCAAGCATGGCTATATGCCAAAGGCATACAGAACGCTGTTACCTTCCCACTGAAGTGGTACCTATTTATCTCCTTGCATTTGCACGCTTTTGAACTGCTAGACGGGCAGGAGCTGGAGCAAGGGACAGGAACTTACCCCATTGCGCAGCTTTCAGGTCTCAGATGTGGGCTGTCAGCTTTCCAGCTGACAAGCTCAGCGTCCTTAACCGCTGAACCACCATGCCCCCTGAAGTACTAGAGGTCTCTATATTATAACAGTGTGATGACTCTCCTGGATGCCACCCCAGATACCTCTCCAGATGTCAGCTCAGAGGAGGATGAACCAGTTCCAGGCACTTCTGGAGGGGAGTTGGTCAATGGCTCCAAGCAGCCATCTGAGAGGGATTTGGCTGAAGCGCAGCTGCAGCAGGACAGTCCTGAGGCTTCAAATGGGGAAAGCACACAGCTGCAGCCAATCAGGGATGAGGAAGAGGAACTGCCTTCTGCACCTGATCCAAGAACACGTAGGGCAGAGAAAAGGCAGGAGCAGAGAAGGTCAGCCAGATTACTCGTGGGGAGAAAGCCTCGCCCTTCTTGATGGGCTGCACCAGAAGCTGGCTATTTAGCACAGCAGACAGATGGAGGCGATGCCAGGAACAGTGTGCTTGTTTTCTTGCTGTGTGTTCTTGCCTTGACCTTCAGATTGTGTCTCTTCAGCTGATGCCTTTGCTTGCCTTGCCTTGCCTTTGCCTGTGGATTTGCCTTTGTTTTGGAAGTTGCCTTTGCCTTGAGGACTAGTGCCTCATTTGAGTAGCCTGTGGAACTCATTGGGGTTGAGCTGGTGCCTGCGCAGGGAATTGCTAGGGCATGGGTCGGCCATCCGAAACGTCGGATGAGCCGCACGGACCCATTTAGCTTAAAAAAAAAAAACGCTGGGAGCCGCGCGTTCGCGCACGCGCGCGCACCCGCGCGGCGCGTTCGCGCATGCGCGCGCCCCCGCGCACCCGCGCACCCGCGCGCCGTTCGCGCATGCGCACCTGCGCGCGCGCACCCCCCCCGCACCCCCCCCGCGCATGCACGCATGCGCTCGCCAAAATGGCGGAGGAGGCTCCGGAGCCGCAGGTAAGGCCTCAAAGAGCCGCATGCGGCTCCGGAGCCGCGGGTTGCCGACCAGTGTGCTAGGGAATACCAATTTAGGCTTGGAAGCCTTAATAAAGATTTCTTACACCCATGGTGTGTGTGTGTGTGTGTGTGTGTGTGTGTGTATGCGTGCATGAGTGAGACAGCACATCATCCCTCTCTTGAGTTATCTTATATTGAATTGTCCCATGGACAATTGTCCAGTGTCAAGTTGGCCAGGGTGAGTTGTCCTAGACCCCCATCACAGCTACCATCTTTCCTTCGTCCACCTTCCTATAGCAGACTCCCCAGCACTCAAAATATTACTTATAATTAAGGGTTAAGTACACGTACGCCAACCAGAATTGATCCTCACTGGGGAGAATCTTCCCAACTGGCAGGATCTTATTTTTGCAAAGGGCGGGGGATAAAATTGGGAAGAATCGCTTCTTGTTTATACCTCTTATAACAGCCTTTCCCAGACAGAAGTGACGCTGGGAACAACGTGTTCATTTCCTAGCTGTGTGTTTTCTGATGGTTTTGATTCTTGCCTTGCTTTGGATTGACACCGTGCCTTGACTTGCGTCGTGCCTTGTGAACCCCCTTGTATTGTGGATTTAATTTTGCCTGGTGGGTTTATTTTGATTGGGAAACTTTCAAGTGCCTTGTGGACTCACTGGCCATTTCTCTGTGGACTAGCATTGGTCTGCTTGTGGCTAGACTTAATTGGGACAGTTCTGGGGTTTTGGTGAAGGGACTTGCGAGGGAATATTAATAAACTAAACCACAGTTATGTATTTGTGTGTGTGTATGTGAGAGAGAGAGAGGGGGAGGCACAAACAGTGATATTAGATTAATAGTTGCTGGTACTGGATACAGGAAGAAGACTTTGCTTTGAAACGTAACCATGGCTTCCTGAAGGTTAGGCTTAGCAACTACTCAAGAAAGAAGGAGGACTTGCAAGATCCACAAAGTATTAGGTGTACAGATAGTCTTCGACTTACAACCACAATTGAGCCCAATTTGTTGTCTTACATTGATGTGTAAGATCATGCAACTCACGGAAATAGAAATACAGGTAATCCTCAACTTAAGCCCTGGGGGCACAATGGTTAGAAATGCAGCATTGCATTTAATGGTTTTGATTTATTAAAGGGGATAATAAACTCAGAAGGAACACCACTAGAAAAAGTTGAAAGGATCATGCACCTCGGTTCTAATTCACTTGAAAGCTGGGACATGACCGCTGAAGTAAAGACAAGGATAGAGAAAGCTCGAACAGCATTCTTCAAAATGAAAAAGGTCTTCTGCAGTCACGACATAAGCCTAAGACTGAAAATCAGGCTTGTCAGATGCTATGTTTTTTCTATCCTGCTCTACGGAGTAGAGAGTTGGTCTCTGACAGAAGGCCACCTGAAGAGACTAGAAGCATTTGAAATGTGGATTTACAGGCGGCTGTTACGTATAAGCTGGGTTGACAAAATCAGAAATGAGGAGGTTTTAAGCCGCCTGGGAAAGCCAAGGGAAATCATCAAAACAATTAAAAAACGAAAGTTAGAATATTTCGGACATGTGATGCGACACCCAGAAAAATACGGCATACTCCATTTAATCGAAAGATTGAAGCAAACGAGGTCCAGGCAGAAGAAGAACATCATGGCTTCAAAATCTAAGGGACTGGTTTGGACAAAACTCAGCAGCACTTTTTCGTGCGGCTGCTGATAAAAACAGGATCGCCAACATGATCGCCAACGTCCGATAACGGATATGGCACAAGAAGAAGAAGAAGAAAGGGGATATTGTATTATTAAATAGATGATTTAATATAGTGGGAAATAGACAACTTTTAGGAAATAGAACAAGATTATATCCAATTAGATAGAATGTGTATTTTGGATATCATATTTTGTTATGAATTGAGACAAGGGAAATCTTGGTTACCCAAAGCCTGAAAATTATAAATATCAAAGGTTAAATTGGAATATTGATGAGAAACTAAAAACTGGGAAAAAATTAATAACAGGATATAGATTGTTTATGAAGATTGAATGTAATCAAGATATGTATAAGCTAAAAATGTATTGATAAATGTAATAATGATGTTTTTATTGAGTTGATATAACTAGAACTGTACTAGCTTGAATACGAGACAGTAAATGTTAAGGGAAAAAGAGAAGAAATATCTGATGTTGTAACCTGAGATTTGCAATAAAGATTTTGTTATCGAACTATTGATTAACCCAGTCACCACGTTGCTTTTTAAATACTTAAATGTAAGACTGGAAAATTAATAAAATGTTATATATATATAAAAAAAGAAATGCAGCATTGCAGACAAACTTCTGCCCACTGTCAGGAGTTCGATCCTGACTGGGCTTGAGGTTGACTCAGCCTTTCATCCTTCTGAGGTCAGTAAAATGAGGACCCAGATTGTTGGGGGGGGGGGCAACAGGCTGACTCTGTAAACCACTTACAGAGGGCTGTAAAGCGATGTGAAGCGGTATATAAATCTAACTGCTATTGCTATTGCTAAAACCACAGTGGAGCCCAAACTTTCCACGGCTAAGCAAGTTCAGTGAGTTTTGGCCCATTTTACCACTTTTCTTTACCACAGTTGGGAAGTGAATCACTGGACTATTTCACCTCATAAATGCAAAACCTGCAACTGTGTAACATTGGTTATATGAACAATTAACCAGTGGAACGGCTTGCCCCAGTAGTTGTGGGTCCATTTGTCCAGAATGGTTTAGGGCAGGGGTGGGGAACCTTGGCTCTTTTGTGACTCGTGGACTTCAACTCCCAGAATTCCTGAGCCAGCCATGCTGAGGGGAAAGAAAGAGGTTTCCAAGCTGAGCCATGCTGGCTCAGGAATTCTGGGAGTTGAAGTCCACGAGTCATAAAAGAGCCAAGGTTGCCTACCCCTGGTTTAGGGTCTCCTACTTGAGTAGGGGTTGGACTTGAAGACCTCCAAGGTCCCTTCCAACTCTGTTATTCTGTTATTCTATTATTCAGGTTGGGCAACTCTAAAACACCCTCCGCCTGCTAAATATTCTTTGTGAATTTGCCACTTTAATGAAACTTCTGAGCAGCCACAATTATTATCCTTGTCCTGCTTCCACGGAATGCGCTGAAGGATCCACTTAAGCGTGTACCCTCTTGAAACTCAGCTCGGGACCGGCTAGAAAATATAAGTCCCTGCTTTTCATTCCCTTTCGTTAATTTTTGGCGGCCCTTCCCTTGCCATCAACACACCTCTTCCTCCCCAAATTAGTGTAAAATTTGGAAAAGCGGTAGGAAAGGCAGCCAAGAAACTGTGTTTCCAAGGTGCCAGCATGATGCATAGACGTCTCAGGGCAGAGCAGGGGTGATGTAAGGAATGAAGAAACCGTAAAATCAATTTCATCCCATTTGCTGGGAAATTAACAATTACAGGGCACAAGGTAGGGCAACTGAACCTAGGGGTTTTCATCCAGCTTCAGCGTCAGAAAGTGAGCTTGACAGGTCCTTAGGGAAGAGAAGAGCCACTGGAAAAACCCACAAAGAAATATAATTGCAGACAAGATTCACAACGGTCTGGGGTAGTCAATCTCCTCCGTTCGTCTCTGAACTCTCGTCCCCCAAAGGTAGAAATCTCGCCATACCTTGTGGAGTTTCCCTGGCTTCAGCATCAAACGCCAGAGGAGGCAGCCAGAAAGGGGTTCACACCCTCCACCTTTTGCCAGCTCCAATTAAGCCCAGAGCTACAATACAACAAAAAAAAAGGGGGGGGGGAAATAGAAGTGAACCTTGGCAATTAAATGCACGTTGTGTTTATCTATGTCATTTTCCAGGAATCTGCCTGTCTCTCCACTGCCAGGCTGACAGTCCTGGAGCCTTGGTTCTCATGCCACAAGGGATTCCAAAGATTATTTTTTTTTTTAACCGTTTCCTTCTCCATCTCCCACACACTCACAGGCAGAAGTGGAGAGCTGCAGTTTTTCTTGTTAGCTTGCTTTCTCTCCCCCCCCCACCCCAGGAATGATATCCAAGGTGAAGCGCTCGGCCGGAGAACGTGAGATTTTGCAACTGTCAGAGGAACTAAGTGTCAGATCGCTGTCTTTTCTCAAAATCTTATTGTTTATTGAATACATGGCCTGGTAAAGGCGAGGTAAAGCTAACTCTAACATGCCAAGGCATCAGTCCATAGCATATAACAATGACTTTCCCAGCCAAACTCCCCCCCCCAGATGTCCATGTAGCTTATGTAAACATGTTCTCTTTGTTATGGGAACCGTCTGCTCTCTTCTTCACACCTGCTAGAATGTCCTTGAAAGGTTTCCATAGTGCCGACTCTCAACAAACTTCCGTAGAACTGCAGAGGTTTCATTTCTCTAACTGACCATTTGAAAACAACACCTCCCCCCCCTTTATTCTAACGGCAAGATGAAAACAGAGAGGCACGTAGCTGCTAAATGTTCACTCTTGACACTAAGCTTGTTCGCAACAACACTATTGTAGGCTCTCTCAGTACTTCCTTTGAGACGCTCCTCTGTCTGGATCTTGTCCCTTCCTGGCTCATTTGTCCCAATGCTTCTAGTAGTTTCCCCCATCTTGAGGAAAACCGACTGGGCTGAAAATTCCACTCTTTTGAGAACTTGCTTGGCTGGAACAGATTTAAAGTTTTGTAAAGTTTTGTAAAGTTCTAGTACCGCTTTACAAAGCCTTAGTAAGACAACACTTGGAATACGGCATCCAGTTCTGGATGCCACCATATACTGTAAAAGAGATGTTGAGACACTGGAAAGAGTGCAGAGAAGATCCACAAGTATGTTTAGGGGGCTGGAGGCTAAAACATACGAAAAAAGGGTTACAGGAATTGGGTATGTCTAATCTACTCTTTAAGAAGAGATTCATTTGTCTGAAATAGCATAGGGTTTCCAGTCTGAGTAGGGGGTTGGACTAGAAGACCTCCAAGGTCCCTTCCAATTCTGTTATTCTGTTATTTTGCCACAGCCTGCAATTTGCTACTGCAAGCAGCTTTAAGGTTAAGTACAGTTCTTGATTGCCTAGTTTGCTGCTTAAATGATACACAGTCCTTTACTACTATTTTATTTTATTATTTTATTTTACTATTTTATTATTTTATTTTATTATTTATTTTATTTTATTTTATTTTATTTTATTTTATTTTATTTTATTTTATTTTATTTTATTTTATTTTATTATTTTATTTTATTTTATTTTATTTTATTTTATTTTATTTTTTTATTTTATTTTATTTTATTTTATTTTATTTTATTTTATTTTATTTTATTTTATTTTATTTATTTTATTTTATTTTATTTTATTTTATTTATTTTATTTTATTTTATTTTATTTTATTTTATTTTATTTTATTTTATTCTATTTTATTTTATTTTATTTTATTTTATTATTTTATTTTATTTTATTTTATTTTATTTTATTTTATTTTATTTTATTTTATTATTTTATTTTATTTTATTTTATTATTATTTATTTTATTTTATTTTATTTTATTTTATTTTATTTTATTTTATTTTATTTTATTTTATTTTATTTTATTTTATTTTATTTTATTTTATTTTATTTTATTTTATTTTATTTTATTTTATTATTATTTATTTTATTTTATTTTATTTTATTTTATTTTATTTTATTTTATTTTATTTTATTTTATTTTATTTTATTATTATTTATTCTATTTTATTTTATTTTTTATTATTGAATTTATATAGCCGCCTACTTGTTTGCAACCACTCTGGGGGCGGCTTACAAAACAGTAAAAACGCAAAATAGAAAAAAATGAAAACAAAAAAACAAAAAGCAATGATACCCACCCCACCGACAACACACAATTAAACAAGCCATTGACGGGCTCCCTCACCCTCTGGGTTCCCCAGGCCCGCTGGCACAACCTCGTCTTCAGGGCCTTCCAAAAGAGTGTCAGATCTAATCTAACTAATTCTAATCCTTCTACGCAACCCCCGAAGGGGAACCCCCCGTGTGTGTCCCTGAGCCTCCCGCCACCCTCTAGCAAAAGGGGTTAGCACGACTCTCCTCCGCGGTTGGGGCTGTGAGTCAAAGTGCAAAGCTCACAATTTTGCCATTAACACAAAGCATGAGGTGAAGAAAGGCAACACCAGCCAGGATCTCTTCAGATAACAGGGCCCACCCTGTTAAGCTCCAATACCAGCTTCTGGAACAACACAATTAAGATTGAGGCTGGGGCTGTTTCAGAGGTCACTTGCTTTTCTTTTATTGATTCCTTCTGCAAATTCAAGACACACCAAACCTTTAAAAAAAGAAAGAGAGAGAGAGAGAGAGAGAGAAAGAGAGAGAGAGAGAAAGAGAGAGAGAAAGAGAGAGAACGATATATATATAGCTTTGAAATAATAACTTGAGGGACTTGGAGTAAGTTGAGCTGTGTTTACTTAGGAATTCCAGGTGCCCTCGGCCATTGGTGCCCTTGGTCGCTTATAAGAAACAATAAGGTCCTTCAGATTGGGGGCTTCAAAGATCTATAACTTGCTAAATGAATTAAGACATTAATGTCTGTTTGGGGATCAGCTCTCAGCTTAACAGGTTAACCTCTAACCCATCCGGGAAGGAACAGCAAAGTGAGATTTGGCCGGCCCTTTGTAGGGAGGGAGTAACTGATAGCTACAGCCCACCCATCGGATAACCGTTTTGGAAAGTTAGGTTTTTCCTTTCCTAAGGAAACAAGCGGGAGAACTAATCTCAACTGACATCTCGGTAGGTAATAAAACTGCTGAGAACTGAGTTGCGTAGGTCTTTCCTGATCTCAGACGTTCTGGCTCTAGAAGAAAAAGAAGAGGAGAATCATTTAGCCGGGACTGGAAAAAAAAAAAGGAATAGAATAGAATAGAGCTGGAAGGGACCTTGCAGGTCTTCTAGTCCAGCCCTCTCTCAAGCAGCAGAACCTATACCAGATAGGTGAATGTCCAGTCTCTTCTTTAAAATCTCCAGTGATGGAGTGCCCATGATTTCTGGTGGCAAAGCTGTTCCACTGGTTAATTGTCCTCACTGTCAGGAAGTTTCTCCTTAATTCCAGGTTGCTTCTCTCTTTGATCAGTTTCCAACCATTTTTTCTCGTCCTTCCCTATGGTGCTCTGGTGAACAACCTGACCCCCTCTTCTTTGTGGCAGCCCCTCAGATACTGGAATACTGCTGTCATGTCTCCCCTATTTCTTCTTTTCTTTAGACTAGCCCAGGGGTAGACAACTTTGGCCCTTTTATGACTCGTGGACTTCAACTCCCAGAATTCCTGAGCCAGCATGGCTCAGCTTGGAAACTCTCCCTTTCCCCTCAGCGTGGCTGGCTCACGAATTCTGGGAGTTGAAGTCCACCAGTCATAAAAGAGCCAAGGTTGCCTACCCCTGGTCTAGGAGGCTCACTGCTTAGAACAGGAGGACTTAGGACAGGGGTGGGGAACCTTGGCTCTTTTATGACTCGTGGACTTCAACTCCCAGAATTCCTGAGCCAGCCATGCTGAGGGAAAAGGGGGAGTTTCCAAGCTGAGCCACGCTGGCTCAGGAATTCTGGGAGTTGAAGTGCACGAGTCATAAAAGAGCCAAGGTTGCCTACCCCTGGACTAGCCAAACCCAAGTCCCACAGCCGTTCTTCGTATGTTTTAGTCTCCAGGAGTAAACTTATACAGGTAATCCTCAACTTACGACCCCAAGTGAGCCCAAAATTTCTGTGGCTCAGTGAGACATTTGTTAAGTGACTTTTGCCCCAGTTTACAACCTTTCTTGTCACAGCTGTGGCAGTCGCTGCAGTTGTTAAACTAGTAACATGGTTGTTAAGTGAATCTGGCTTCCCCATTGACGCTGCTTGTCAGAAGGTCGCAAAAGGGGATCACGTGACCCCCCCGGGCACCGCCACCGTCATAAATACGAGCTAGTTGCCAAACATCTTAGTTTTGATCACGTGACCACGGGGACGCCGCAATGGTTGTAAGTAAACGGTCATAAGTGACTTTTTTCAGTGCCGTTGTAACTTTGAACGGTCACTAAATGAACTGTTGTTAAGACGAGGACTACCTGTAGATGGATTCCAAAAATTCTTGAATTCCCTATAACAGAGAAGATTGTCTTGGTCTGTGAAGCTTTGAAGATATGTGAGCTGATTTTCTTTTGTGACAAATTGGCTTTGTTCAGGTCCAACTCAACCCCTAGATTGAATGATGTGGACCATCTACCACAGTGGTGGGATTCAGCTGGTTTGCACCGGTTCAAGAGAACCGGTAGCTAAATTTTTTTGAGTTTGGAGAACCGGTTGGAGGAGGCCTCCCAGGCCTTGAATGGCCCACTGGAAGTGCATGGATGCCACTTCCGGAAGTCCATTCTAGGCCTTGGATGCCCAGGCCTGCATCCACGCAGAGAACCAGTTCTTCAGGTATTTGAATCCCACCACCTCATTAAACCGTCACATTATTATTATTATATATGATGATGATGATGTAATGGATGGAGAATTGCCTAAGGGACCAGCATTTCCTAGGTCATTATCGCCGAGCACAGAGAAACGTGTTGTTCATCACTCGTCTCTTCAAAGCCTTAGTAAGGCCACATCTGGAATACTGCATTCAGTTTTGGTCACCACATTACAAAAAAGATGTTGAGACTTTGGAAAAACTGCAAAGAAGAGCAACTAAGATGATTAAAGGCCTGGAAACTAAAACATATGAAGAACGGTTGCAGGATTTGGGAATGGCCAGTCTAAAGAAAAGAAGGACGAAGGGTGACATGATAGCAGTCTTCCTGTATCTCAGGGGCTACCACAAAGAAGAGGGGGTCAGTTTATTTCCAAAGCCCCTGAAGGCAGGACAAGAAACAACGGATGGAAACTAACCAAGGAGAGAAGCAACCTAGAACTAAGGAGAAACGTCCTGACAGTTAGAACAATTAATCAGTGGAACAACTTGCCTCTAGAAGTTGTGGATGCTCCAACTCTGGAATAAGAGATTGGACAACCATTTGTCTGAAGTGGTATAGGGTATAGCACCAGAGGCCAGGACAAGAAACAATGGTTGGAAACTGACCAAAGAGGAAAGCAACCTGGAATTAAGGAGAAACTTCCTAATAGTGAGGACAATTAACCTGTGGAACAGCTTGCCTTCAGAAGTTGTGGGTGCTTCATCACTGGAGGTTTTTAAGAAAAGCCTGGACAGCCACTTGTCTGAAATGGCACAGGGTCTCCTGCTTGAGCAGGGGGCTGGACTAGAAGACCTCCAAGGTCCCTTCGAGCTCTATTCTGATTCTGATACTGAAAGCACTCACTGGGTGGCTTACAGCAAATTATATTTCTTTATTTATGCCATCCTACCTTCACCCAACCATTGAACTGCAAAAGATGGAACATGGCTTTCAGTATTGATGGTTGGAGGCCAGACACCTTTATGGAGGATTAAGTTGTAAGTAGTTATCAGTATTAATGGTTTTTACTATCTCCTAAATTGCAGACAGTATAGCTGAAATAATGGCTGATGGGGAGTGATACCGGAAGGAACTACTCGTCTTCCCGTTGAGCCCTGAAAGCTTCCTTAATTTATTTACTTATTAAGAAAATTTATATGGCTGCCCAACTCACTCACGGTGATGCTTGGCGGTTCACAGAAGTAAAATACAAAATGTAATAACTCCTCAAAATTCTGGAATACAGAATACAGAACGACAGAGTTGGAAGGGACCTTGGAGGTCTTCTAGTCCAGCCCTCTGCTCAAGCAGGAGACCCTACACCATTTCAGACAAATGGTTGTCCAGTCTCTTCTTAAATGCCTCCTACAATAGGGCACAACT
>JALGBA010003949.1:52500-117500 GCA_023970755.1 Azemiops feae
AAAAGAGCCAAGGTTGCCTACCCCTGGACTAGACATACCCAATTCCAGCATCCGTTCCTTATATGTTTTAGCCTCCAGTCCCCTGATCATCTTTGTTGCTCTTCTCTGCACTCTTTCTAGAGTCTCAACAACTTTTTTACATCGCGGTGACCAAAACTGGATGCAGTATTCCAAGTGTGGCCTTACCAAGGCATTGTAAAGTGGTATTAACACTTCATGTGATCTTGATTCTATCTTTTTATTAATGCAGCCTAGGACTGTGTTGGCTTTTTCGGCAGTTTTTTTTTTTCCAGAGGGGGCAAGCTGATAAATGGACATCACTCTAGCATCTAGCATTCCGTTTGGCTATATTTATGATTTGGCTCACTGGGATAACTAGAAGACCTGCAAGGTCTCTTCCTGCTCTATTCTGATTGATCAATCGACAGTGAAAACAATCAACCAATGGAAATTGTGGGTGCTTCATCACTGGAGGTTTTCAAGAAGAGACTGGATAGCCAATCGTCAGAAATGGTATAGGGTCTCCTGCTTGAGCAAGGGGGTTGGACTAGATGACCTCCAAGGTCCCTTCCAACTCTGTTATTCTGTTAATCGGAATGCAAATGGTGCCAAAGATCTACAAAATCCTCCCCTCTCCTCGACACCTCGGTAGCCATCCTATGCCATCGGTATCCTTCGCTCCTATTTTTTTCCCCCCATTTATCTTGCAAGTTTTATTAAGAGAGGGTAAGTGAGTTAGGGAGGGAGAGAGAGAGAGAGAGCGAGCATGTGCAAGAAAAATACATTTCTAAGTCTTGATTGCAATTATAGGTAAGCAATTCTAATTGCATTACTAGATAATTAAAAGATCTGAAGCAGCTGTGGGAAAATTTGAAATTGATCTTCGGTTGTCTCTCGGCATAATTGAAAAGGTTTCAGCAGCATGAGAGTTCTTGTGACTTTTCATTTTCTCAGCACTCAGAACGGGGTCACGTTTCCACGCCTAAGACAACACTGCTCACCCCAATCCACCTGAAAGAAGAGATGTTTGTAAGACTCTGAAATATTATTCAGCCAAGCTGCCCTAATAATAATAATAATAATAATAATAATAATAATAATAATAATAATAATAATAATAATAATAATAATAATAATAATAATAATAATAATAATAATAATAATAATAATAATAATAATAATAATAAAGTTGGAAGGGACCTTGGAGGTTATCGAGTCCAACCCCCTGCTCAGGCAGGAAACCCTATACCATTTCGGACAAATGGCTGTCGAGTCTCTTCTTAAAAACTTCCAGTGTTGGAGCATTCACTGCTTCTGGAGGCAGGTTGTTCCACTGGTTAATTGTTCTAACTGTCAGGAAGTTTCTCCTCAGTTCCAAGTTGCTTCTCTCCTTGACTAGTTTCCATCCGTTGCTTCTTGTCCTGCCCTCAGGCGCCTTGGAGAATAGCTTGACTCCCTCTTCTTTGTGGCAACCCCTGAGATATTGGAATACTGGTCTCATGTCACCCCTAGTCCTTCTTTTCATTAAACTAGACATACCCAATTCCAGCAAACGTTCCTGATATGCTTTAGCCTCATCTTCTCCTTTGCTTCTGTCGGAATCCATACATGCTCCTGGACTGTTGAAATTTTGTGCAGACCTTCTCAAACTGCAGAAACCCCAGGCTGGGTTCTTAAATGTTAGCTGTTGTTGTTCAGTTGTTAAGTCATGTCTGACTCTTTGTGACCCCATAGACCACAGCACAACAAGCCCCTCTGTCCTCCACTGTCTCCCAGGTGTCTATGGAGATGCTCAGTCATCCAGGTCATGGTTGTCCCAAAGGTGTTTTTTTCAGGAGGCAACTGGACTTTCTTGTTTTTCTTTGAAGACGTTTTGCTTCTCATCCAAGGAGCTTCTTCAGCTCTGACTGGAGGGTGGGGAATGGAAGGATTTATACTCCTTGCAGACAGCTGGTCGTTTGCCTTCTTTTAGAGAGTCTTTAAGGCTGCAGGATGTTTTCTGCCCTGTGTCCTTTTACAAAAAGCACTTTTGGAACAACCATGACCTGGAAGACTGAGACTCTCCATAGACATTTTTGCTATGCACTTTGGGATGGACACCCTTCGAATGGTGCGGGAGTATGAACGGATTTCCAGAAAAAATTGCAGACTACAGGAACGATTTGCGCTTCAGTTGGAGATGCAGACAACCCAGACTCATCCCCAACAGCCTGCGCCTGTCTTCAGCAGTGAAGGGACCCAGGGCAGAAAACATCCTGCAGCCAAGAAGGCTCCACACCCATTTGCACCACTCAAGTGACCCTGAGGACACAGGTAAACCTCCAAGTGGCCTCCACGACTCTCTAAAAGAAGGCAAATGACCAGCTGTCTGCAAGGAGTATCAATCCTTCCATTCCCCACCATCCAGTCAGCGCTGAGGAAGCTTCTTGGATGAGAAGCGAAACGTCTTCAAAGAAAAACAAGAAAGTCCAGTTGCCTCCTGAAAAAGCACATTTGGGACACTGTCTCCCAGAGTTTACCCAAATTCATGTTCATTGCTTGATGGCACCATCCAACTATCTCACCCTCTGCCGTCCCCTTCTCCTTCTGCCTTCCATCTTTCCCAACATCAAGGTCTTTTCCAAGGGGTCCTCTCCTCCCATTTGTTGGTCAAAGTATTTGAGCTTCAGCCTCTGTCCTTCCAAAGAACAGCCAGGGTTGATTCCCTTTAGGATTGACTGATTGGATCTCCTTGCAGTCCAAGGGACTCTTAAGAGCCTTCTCCAGCAACACAATTCTAAAGCATCAATTCTTCGGCGCTCAGCCTTCCTTATGGTCCAACTCTCACAGCCATACATTATTACTGGGGAAACAGAGGGATAGAATCAAGATCACGTGAAGTATTAATACCACTTTACAATGCCTTGGTAAGGCCACACTTGGAATACTGCATCCAGTTTTGGTCACCACGATGTAAAAAAGATGTTGAGACTCTAGAAAGAGTGCAGAGAAGAGCAACAAAGATGATCAGGGGACTGGAGGCTAAAACATACAAGGAAAGGTTGATGGAATTGGGTATGTCCAGTTTAATGAAGAGAAGGACGAGGGGGGGCATGATAGCAGTATTCCAATATCTCAGGGGTTGCCACAAAGAAGAGGGAGTCAAGCTATTCTCCAAGGCGCCTGAGGGCAGGACAAGAAGTAATGGATGGAAACTAGTCAAGGAAAGAAGCAACCTGGAACTGAGGAGAAACTTCCTGACAGTTAGAACAATTAACCAGTGGAACAACCTGCCTCCAGAAGCGGTGACTGGAAGTTTTTAAGAAGAGACTGGACAGCCATTTGTCCGAAATGGTGTAGGGTTTCCTGCCTGAGCAGGGGGTTGGACTTGATGACCTCCAAGGTCCCTTCCAACTTTATTATTATTATTAACCCTAGCTTTGACTATACGGACTTTTGTCGGGAAGGTCAATGTCTCTGCTTTTTAATATGCTGTCTAGGTTTGCCATCGCTTTCCTCCCAAGGAGCAAACGTCTTTTAATTTCATGGCTGCAGTGATTTTGGAGCCCAAGAAAATAAAATCTGTCACTGCTTCCATTTCTTCTCTTTCTGTTTGCCAGGAAGTGACGGGACAGGAAGTCCTGATCTTAGTTGTTTTTTTTTAAAAAAATGTTGAGTTTCTATCACATTGCCACAAAACGAATAAATAAATTTTTATATCGTAAATGGATGGGTTATTCCGGTGAGGACAGCTAGTGGGAGGAGCAAGAAAACTTTAGTTGTGAACAGATTTATCTCCTTGCCCTGAAAGTGGGATTCACGATAATGCTTTGTGAGAAGGGCAAATAAAATAGTTCCATTCAGGCCCTTGAACTGAATCAGGATGGGTTTTTCTCCTTCTCCCCCCCAAAATAATTCCATCTGAGATTGTTGTTGTTGCTGTTGTTTTTAAATTGAAGCTGCAATAAAATAAAAATAACAAAATTTAATTCACCATAAAACCGTAGAGAATTTTGCATCCTTTTCTATGCCATTATTTCATCGAGTTCTTTCAGGATAAAAAGCTGAGGAATCTGGAGTTATTATTATTATTATTATTATTTTGCTGCTGATTGAATAGCCTTTGGGTCACAGCAAAACAAAATTCCCTTTTCTGATCCCTCCCACATGTTTCCTGCAAAGGTCCCAGCGAGTCACTGCGGCTCTACTTCATGAGGAAAACTGCTCATGAATTTATTTCCTGAACCTCAATTCCCGTTGCTAATTATTTATGCATGTCATCCATTTTTAGGATCGTAGATTTCCCCCCCCCCCCGTCTCTTCTTCTCCTGCTTCCGTTTCTTTGTTATTCCCCTTTGACTCCTCTGTTTATGTTATAAAATCTGGGACAAAAACAGACCTCGCGTCACTGTGTGGGCTACAAAGAGACTCTAAATCATGTTGGTTGGGAATCAAGATAGGCTAAGAGGGTGTTTTGCTCGCTTTCAAGGAAGGAGCTGGTGGACAAACAGGCGGTGAAATGTTTTTCCCTCGTTCAAGAGGAAGAAACTGCAAAGCTCGTAAAGAATTTGTAAAGAGGGAACTAGTTATGTCTAGTCCAAGGGTAGGCAACCTTGGCTCTTTTATGACTCGTGGACTTCAACTCCCAGAATTCCTGAGCCAGCATGGCTCAGCTTGGAAACCTCTCCCTTTCCCCTCAGCATGGCTGGCTCAGGAATTCTGGGAGTTGAAGTCCACCAGTCATAAAAGAGCCAAGGTTGCCTACCCCTGGGCTAGTCTAACGAAGAGAAGAATTGGACTGTCACGCAGGGTTCCAAAAATCTCAGGGGTGGCCACGAAGAAGAGGGGGTTAACCTGTTTTCCAAAGCACCTGAAGACAGAAGAAGAAGCAATGGATGGAAGCTAATCAAGGAGAGAACCAATCTAGAGTTAAGGAGAAATTTCCTGACAATTAGAACAATTTAATCAGTGGAACGACATTGGGGGGGGGAGTGCAAAGAAGAGCAACTAAGATGATTAAAGGCCTAGACTAGAGACTGAAAGAAATGAAGAACGGTTGCAGGATTTGGGTTTGGCTAGTCTAGAGAGAAGAAGCACATGATAGTAGTATTCCAGTATTGGAGAAGTTTCCACAAAGAGGAGGGGATCAACTTATTTTCCAAAGCACCAGAGGGCAGGACAAGAAACAAGAGGAGAGAAACAACCTGTAATTAAGGAGAAACATCCTAACAGTGAGAACAATCAACCACTGGAACAGCTTGCCACCAGAAGTTGTGGGTGCTTCATCACTGGAGGTTTTTAAGAAGAGATTGGACAGGCACTTATCTGAAATAGTATAGGGTCTCCTGCTTGAGCAGGGGGTTGGACTAGAAGACCTCAAAGGTCCCGTCTAGCTCTATTCTGATTCTGATTCTGACTTGCCTCCAGAAGCTGAACTCCAGGGTGCCTTCCAACTCTGTTATTCTGTTATATCTGTTATATCTAGTTGCTAGTTTTTCATCTTTGCACCTTTTTATGCATGTATAGCAGACTATTATGTGACATCCAGTCAATGTCAACTTTTGAGTGATTTTACGGTAGATATTTCTCCAGGATACATTGCCTTGCAGCCTGTTCTACAGATCCTCCAATTTGTAGTATTGTCAGGCAATCTGAGCAGTATGAAAACTGACCAGGATTAGTTTGCTAGTCACAGTGGATGTGTGTCTGTGTGTCTCTGTGTGTGTGTGTGTGTGTGGGAGAGAGAGAGAGAGAGAGAGAGAGAGAGAGAAGAAGGAGGAGGAGGAGGAGGAGGAAGAGGAGGAGGAGAAGAAAGGAAAGGAAGAGAAAGAAAGGAAGAGTGAGAGAAAGAAAGAAGAGAAAGAGAAAGAAAAAGAGAAAGAAAGAAAGAAAGAAAGAAGGAAAAAAGTAAGAAAGAGAGGAAGGAAGGAAGGAAAGAAAGAAAGAAAGAAAGAAAGAGAAAGAAAGAAAGAGAAAGAAAGAAAGAAAGAAAGAAAGAAAGAGAAAGAAAGAAAGAAAGAAAGAAAGAAAGAAAGAAAGAAAGAAAGAAAGAAAGAAAGAAAGAAATGTCTCTTGTCTCTTTACAAAGGAATAAATTTGCATGCAATTCATTTTATTTTATTTTTGTCAGTTTGGGAGAACACGAGAGAAGTTCCCCATTCCGAGGAACAATTCTGATTTTTTGCAATTGCAAATGTTACATTATGGGAAATCTCGTTGCATGCCCAGACTAGCATCCTTCTCTATGGGGTTTTTTTCCCCCTCTCCATATCCCACCTGTAGGTTAACCAACTCATTGGGGCAAGAAGAATGTTGGTGTCAAGAACAACCATTTTGTTGCAGATGGCCAAATAAATAATTTCATTGCCTGCATTGTTGATTTTTTTTTTATTCCCCTCTTTGCCTCTTCCTACACAGAGGTGTAAATTCTCCCGGGATAATATTCCTGTGTTATCTGATCAAATGATGGCAGTTCTTGAAATTTTATGCTAGAATATTAGACTTTATGGTGCCAGGAGACACTTTGGTGTTAAATTATACTAGTCCCGTCAAGCTGCTGTTTTGCTTCTTCCTAATTCCTCACATGATCACCCAAGGAAGAACTTCCCAAATCATCTCGGAATGATGCTTTAGGCAAAATGCGGTGCCAGCTGCAGTTTAAATTCAATATTACATTTATGTCACCCACTTTCCTGCGTAATGGAATTCCAGGACAACATAAATCAGCTCTTCAGGGAGCAGAGATGAAATTGTTTTATTCGGCTTTAGCAAAGCCAGTGCAGGGTATTTCAGGCTAATGCAGGTGGTCCTCAACTTATGACCGAAATGGAGCCTGGAATTTCCATCGTTACTCATGATGGTCATAAGTTGAGGCACTCACGTGAACCATTCGATTTTATGACTTTTTTTTTTTGCGACAGTTAAGCAAACGCTGTGGTTATTAAGCAAACACACTAGGATGCTTAAGCCAACACCATGGTCGTTAAATGAATACCACAGTTGTTAAGCGAGTCAATGCGTTCTTATGGCCCTCGTGTGATCACGTGTGTCTTTGTGCCACAACTGGAACTCCGGAACTGGGTTGTAAGTATTTTTGGTGGGAGGAGTCTGTCATAACTTGGAACAGTGGCTAGGCAACCAGCTGTTAAGCAAGGACTCCCTCTAAGTGGAACAACCTGCCTCCAGAAGCTGTGAATGCTCCAACACTGGAAATTTTTAAAGAAGAGACTGGGCAGCCATTTGTCTGAAATGGTATAGGGCAGGATAGGCAACCTTGGCTCTTTTATGACTCGTGGACTTCAACTCCCAGACTTCCTGAGCCAGCATGGCTCAACTTGGAAACCTCTCCCTTTCCCCTCAGCGTGGCTGGTTGAGGAATTCTGGGAGTTGAAGTCCACGAGTCATAAAAGAGCCAAGGTTGCCTACCCCTGGTATAGGGTTTCCTGCCTGAGCAGGGGGTTGGACTAGATGACCTCTAAGGTCCCTTCCAAGTTCTTCTTCTTCTTCTTCTTCTTCTTCTTCTTCTTCTTCTTCTTCTTCTTCTTCTTCTTCTTCTTCTTCTTCTTCTTCTTCTTCTTCTTCTTCTTCTTCTTCTTCTTCATCATCATCATTATTATTATTATTAAAATAAACACTGATTAGGATTAACAACCACCTTTCTCAGGATAATCTGGAATTAGCAACAGGAATGGTGTTTCTATTCCAATATTCAAACAAGGCAAGAAGGAGTTAGAGCCAACTTTAAAGCCTCCTTAGGAAACTAGAGGTCCATTTGCCATGGATAAATTCCAGGAACCGTGTTTATAATTCTAATTTTGTATGGTTTTTTTTTTTTTTTTCCTGAAATGGCCAGGAACTTTGCAACTGGGCCCTAGGGATGGTAGAAAGAGAGCAAGATCAGGGGGAGCAGAGAAACAGTAAGATTTTTTTTTTTTTTAGCCATGCCTGCAGTGCACCAATTTATCAGATGCCTTTTGCAGCCATTTGGCAGTGACAAACCAACGCAAATATCCAACGCAATCAATATCACACCGAAAGCCGCTTGGGATAATGAGTTTGTGTCCACGAGCAGTGGTAGACATTGGAGATCAAAGCCGTTGCCTTGAATGTGGTAGATGTTACATGAAGTTCTCTGCTTACCACTACAATTGAGCCCCAGCTTTCCAACGCTAAGCAAGTCAGTCGTTAAGTGAGTTTGGCCCCATTTTATAACCTTTCTTGCCGTGATTCTATTGATTGATTGATTAATAAGATGCGTAGGCCACCTATCTTTCCTCAAGATAGGTGCAGCTTACAATCATATTGTGCGGCTTACAATCATACAATTATTTTAAGGGAATCACTGCAGTGGTTAAGTTAGTTAGCACGGTCGTTAAGCGAATCCGGCTTCCCCCGTGGACTTTGCTTGTCAGAAGGTCGCAAAAGGGGATCATGTGACCCCGGGGCGCGGCAACCGTCGTAAATAGGAGTCTGTGGCCAAGCGTCCGAATTTTAATGGCTTGATCGTGGTGATGCCGCAACGGCCGTAAGTGTGAAAAACGCTCACAAGTCACTTTTTTTCAGTGCCGTTGTAACTTTGAACGGTCACTAAATGAATGGTTGTAGGTCAAGGACTACCTGTATGGAAGTCTGGGCGACCTACGGCATTTCTCAAAGACAATCCAGGTGGACCTGAGCCATAAACCTAGCAAGAAAGCAGCTTCCTGGCTCAGAACGATATTCTCCTGTATGGGAACTGGCAGGTCAAATAAAGGAGAATATTTGTAACTCAGGGTGGAAATGAAGGGGGGGGGGGTTCCTTGGTGCTCTCTGAGCTGGGTTCTTTTCCTGCAGATCTTTCATTATGAGCCCTGGTGGCGTAGTGGTTCGAATGCAGTATTGCAGGTTAATTCTGCCCACTGCCAGCAGTTCGATCCTGACGGGCTGAAGGTTGACTCAGCCTTCTATCCTTCTGAGGTCGGTAAAAGGAGGACCCAGGTTGTTGGGGACAATAGGCTGACCGCTTAGAAAGGGGTTTAAAGTGCTGGGAAGCGGTATGTAAGTCTAAGTGCTATTGCAAGGAAAGAAGGAAGGAAGGAAGGAAATAAAAAATGAGGGAGGAAGGAAGGAAGGGAGGGGGGGAGGGAGGGAGGGAGGAGATTAAAAAATGAGGGGGGAGAGAGGGAGGGAGGAAGGAAGAAGTAGATATAAAAGAGGATAAAAAGGAAGGGGGGGGAGGTGAGGGATAAAAATAAAAATGAGAGAGGGAGGGAGGGAGGGAGGGAGGGAGGGAGGAAGGAAGGAAGGAAGGAAGGAAGGAAGGAAGGAAGGAAGGAAGGAAGGAAGGAAGGGCCCTGGTGGTACAGTGGTTGAAAAGCAGTATTGCAGGCCAATTCTGCCAACTGCCAGGAGTTCGATCCTGACCGGCTGAAGGTTGATTCAGCCTCCCATCCTTCTGAGGTCGGTAAAAGGAGGACCCAGATTTTTGGGGACACTAGGCTGACACTGTAAGGTGCTTAGAGAGGGCTGTAAAGCACTGTGAAGTGGTATATAAGTCTAAGGGCTATTGCTCAACTGATGTTACCTAGTTTGGTAACGAAACGCCTGCAAAAAAACCCGCCAAACTCAGAGAGCACCAGTGTGAAGTTCTCTAGCGGGCTCAGCTCATCCCTTTCCTTCTTGCACCCTTCTTCCTTAGGCCCGGAAGAGGGACCAATCCCGGCTTCTTTCCACCACGAAACAAAACCTGGACTGAAGCTGAGAGAAGCCGGGCTGTGCAGAGAGGGAAATCGAAGCGATAAGATCAAGTTTTCCTTTGACACCGAGCGAATCCCACCTGCCCTGTGGGATGCGCCCGGGATCACTTCCTTGTCTATCTTTGGCTCCGGCTGATTCCATTTCCCATCATCCCCTTGACCTTGGGGGTCACCTGTCACTGGAAGATGAACCTTTGAATGCCTGGAGGAAACCCTACGGTGGTTCTTATCTCTCCGATTCGCCTCATATCTCTGGCCGAGTTTTAAATTATTCATCCACTTGCCGCTCTCTGCCAGTTACACGTCTCCATCCCTTCGTGCTTTTCCTTCCCCCCCCCTTCCCGACCCCTGCTGCTTCTCCCCTTCTCCTCCCCTTTGTGGAAAAAGTCGGTATCCTTGGGAACCTTATCAAAGATCACCGTTGGAGGCTCCAGAAATGAAATAAAAGAGGAAATTGGCTGCATTAGCATAAGAGGAGTCAGTCTGTAGTTGAAAACACATCAGCCCGAAAGCTTTCCGTTTGCCATCCTTTATCTGCAGCTTCTGATCGGCTTCTGGCTTCGTTTATCTGCCCAGGGATGGGGGTGTGTATGTGAGTGTGGGTGCAGGCAGGTGAAAACTTACACAAAGGGTTGTACAAAATGATAAATAAACAGCTTAAGCTTCTCGAAATAGATTGCCCCGCTTTCATCTCTGTTTGCCTGCTTGTTTTTTTTAAATACCTCAAGGGGTAGAACTGGCAGAAATAACAGAATCAGAGTTGGAAGGGACCTTGGAGGTCTTCTAGTCCAACCCCCTGCTCAAGCAGGACACAGTACCATTTCAGACAAATGGTATAGGGAACTGGGCTGTTCGGCATCAGTGAGTGATGGAAAGGAGAGAGGATTAAATAGCCAAAGATTTCTGATCAAAGAATCAAAAGAAAAAAAAATAAATTAAATTCATCTGGGCAAATTCGTGTTGTTGTTTTGGAGTACAAGAAGTGTGAACAGAGTAAATGAGTTTGGTTAAGCTGAGTCTGGAGTTTAAGGGGTTGTATAAATCCAGATTTCAGTTGAAGCTTAGATATCAGATCGTGGATTAAGCCTGGTTTGCAGCAGCAATTGGAAGGTAAGATGGGGCTTCTGGAGTGCACATATTTGATATACGAATCTGATAAAGGCTTTTGCTTGTCTGTTTCTTGTGGGATGTTTTTTATCTCCCGTTTTTTTCAGCTTTCAGTAGATCGAAGCTGGATAAATGAGTGACTTTCCTTTCGTTACATTCTCCTTCTATCAGTTTATCTTCTTCCTACCTCATTTATGAAAAAAAAACAAAACTACAAATGTTGGTCAGTTCTTATCCAAAAGCCAATGGAAAGAAATTGTATATCATTCTAGATTATTGCAAAAACATAACTGTGTATGAGAGATGAGCAGCATTACTCCGTAGTATTAGACACCAAGTTTGATGTAGTGATTAATGTACTAGCCTAGAAACTGGGAGAATGTGAGTTCTAGTTCCTCCATAGGCATGAAAACTGGCTGGGTGATTTTGGGCCAATCACCAGGAGACCGCGAGTTCTAGTCCCACTTTAGGCATGAAAGCCAGCTAGATGAATTGGGCAAATCACTGTCTCAGCCCAGCCCACCTCACAGGATTGTTGTTGTGGGGAAAACAGGAGGAGGAAAGTGTGTTTGTTATGTTTTTGCCTTGAGTTATTTGTAAAAATAATAAAGATGTGATACAAATAAATAATAAACTAAACTAAACTAAACTAAACTAAACTAAACTAAACTAAACTAAACTAAACTAAACTAAACTAAACTAAAATAAAATAAAATAAAATAAAATAAAATAAAATAAAAAACTAAACTAAAATAATAAACTAAACTAAACTAAACTAAATTAAAACAAACTAAACTAAACTAAACTAAAACAAACTAAACTAAACTAAACTAAACTAAACTAAACTAAAATAAAATAAAATAAAATAAAATAAAAAACTAAACTAAACTAAAACAAACTAAAGTAAACTAAACTAAAACAAGCTAAACTAAATTAAACTAAACTAAACTAAACTAAACTAAAATAAAATAAAGTAAACTAAAATAATAAACTAAATTAAACTAAACTAAAAGAACTAAAGTAAACTAAACTAAAGTAAACTAAACTAAACTAAACTAAAATAAAATAAAAAACTAAACTAAACTAAACTAAACTAAAGTAAACTAAACTAAACTAAACTAAACTAAACTAAACTAATAAACTAAACTAAACTAAAATAAAACAAACTAAACTAAACTAAACTAAACTAAACTAAACTAAACTAAACTAAACTAAACTAAACTAAACTAAACTAAACTAATGCACGCACTTGTAGTCTGGAGTCTTGTATAACTAATAAATTTAATTAAAGACAGGCCCAGGGCCTCCGTCCTTGGAGGCTCATAAATCCTCTGAAGTGACTTTTCATAATGTGCTCTGAAGGAAGGTGGCTGTGTAGAAGCTTCTGGAAAAATCCAGTTGATTCCACTGCGATAGCTAGATTATAGCCAACTATCATAGGTTTTCTTTTTCTTTTTCTTTGGATGTTCAAAGCTTGAGTATGAACTTGCTCTGAATTTTAGAAGCAGGCTGCTTTAGAATCATAAGAGTTTGAAGGCGCCCATGAGGTCATTTAGTCCAACCCCTTACTTACGACAGAAATCCAAATTAAAGCATCTGAGACAAATAGCTGACCGGCCTTCATGTGGACACACACCCAATGAAGTGGAGCCTACCACATTTATATAATATATTTATATATTATATAAATATGTTATTTATATATTATATATTACTCCTTCCATTATTGAACTGTTCTTACTGGTAGGAAGAGTCCCAGCAAAACACTCAACCTGGCATGCTAAATCTCTATTCCACAAGGTGGAAATCTCTTTAAAAAGTTTTACTTTGCAGAAAAGAAGGCAGCTGTGCTTTTATTTTTAGTACCAAAACGAACACAGAGATTTGTTCTGAGGGGTTTAAAGGGGTACAATCCGAAAATCACAGGGTCATACAATTTTATGAACAAACATGGTTAAAACACACCCACAAAAGGTGGAGACGATTAATCAGAAGGTGGGCATCATTGTTGCTAGAGAAATATGAGCCAGTTGGTAGGTACCGGAGTCACTCTAGGCATGAGATGAGTGCTCTTTAAATTTCAATAAATAAAATAAATCTCGTTACTAGCACAGTGGACTCCCACCCCATTCTATTATAGGAAAAAAGAAAAAAAATAACTGCTTGTACCTTACTGATAAAACATGGTCTTTACAGGGGAAATAAATCTGGCAACTGGATTATCTGCTTTCTTCCCAGCTAACCATGAAGGTCCATCTGGGACCATACATAACGTTCGTTTGTTTTAATTTTTAGATCCCCCCCACAATTCCATTACCTCCCCTCCAAAATCAGGATCTGTCCTTCTGTCTATGGCAGGGGTCTTCAAACTTGGCCCTTTTATGACTTGTGGACTTCAACTCCCAGAATTCATCAGCCAGGCATGCTGGCTGAGGAATTCTGGGA
Organism: Azemiops feae; assembly: GCA_023970755.1. Taxonomy (NCBI): domain Eukaryota; kingdom Metazoa; phylum Chordata; class Lepidosauria; order Squamata; family Viperidae; genus Azemiops; species Azemiops feae. Next base: position 65,766 of record JALGBA010003949.1, read on the forward strand.
GTTGCAGTCCACTAGTCATAAAAGGGCCAATTTGAAGACCCCCGGTCTATGGAGATTCTCAATCAACCAGGTCATGGTTGTTCCAAAGGTGCTTTTTTTTTCATGAGGCAATTGGATTTTTTTGTTTTTCTTTGAAGACATTTCACTTCTCCATCCAAGAAGCTTCTTCAGCTCTGACTGGACTCCCCACCATCCAGTCAGAGCTGAAGAAGCTTCTTGGATGAGAAGCGAAACATCTTCAAAGAAAAACAAAAAAAGTCCAGTTGCCTCGTGAAAAAAGCACCTTTGGGATGATCTGTCCTTCAGTCTTTAAATCCATTATTCTGTGTCTTGAACTCTGGAACATAAGAAAACATGTCTTGATGTTCTCCTACATGACATCCTTCTGATGTTTGAGCTTCTAGGCCAGTGTTTCTCAACCTTGGCCACTTTAAGCCGCTCGTCATATGTTTTAGTCTCCAGGCCTTTGATCATCCTAGTTGCTCGTCTCTGAACTTCTTCCATAGTCTCAACTCCCAGCTGCTTGGGGAATTCTGGGAGTTGAAGTTCACATATCTGAAAGTAGCCAAGGTTGAGAAACACCATTCTAGGCCTAACCGTGTATTTGGTCTCTCATCACTGGCCTTCACTTCCAGTCCCTTGGTTCTGTTCTTCTCAAGAACTTCCTCCACTTTCTCCCAATACTTTTTGAAATGTAGCATCCAGAGCGGGATGCAATTCTTGAGAGGAATCCTTGACCAAAGCTGAATGCGAGCTGCTAAAATATAATACTAGGATTTCAAATCAGAGAGAAGTTACGTTGCCCTTTCACAAAATGGCTGCAACCCCAGCCCTCCATGGAGAGTTTGAGCAAAGGACAGTCTGAACCACAGGGGAAGCTGTCAAAACAGGAAGAAGCTGGAATCTTAAAGTGGAGGAGAAGAAACACTCAAGAGAGACGTGTTCCGGTCAAATTCGTTCCTATTGCAATGTCATCTTGGCTATAGACTTTTTGAAAAGCATGAGAACACACTGATAACCAGCCCACTCCGGATCAGATAAGAATGAAAAGCTGGATTTTGGAAGAACTACAAAGAAGGAGGGAAGGAAGAGTCTGTTCTCTTCGACACCCACAATGTTGCTGCCTGTTTGCTTGCTTTCACGCCAATGCATTGTAAGTCTGTGGATATTTATCTCAATCGCTCCCTTGCTATAGCGCAACCTTCTGTTGCCTCAGGGAACCTAGCGGAGACAGTTCGGATCATTTCAGCCGCCCACCAGAAGTTCACTTCTCGGCTCAAAACCATGTTCTCAGATGCTTAAACATCTTCCAAACACTTGGCCAATGGGTGAGCTGCGCAGCACATGCCTATGGAACAGTTCATCTTAAATCTGCCATCATTTTTCCTAAGTATACAGCTCCTTGGGGAAAAACAAGGAAGATCTTCAAAGCTCATTGATGTTCATCCAAGGTCCTAATTGACTCTGTTGGAATATATATATATATATATATATATATTGACTCTTGATCTGTTTTCCCTTTCAAAGCTGATACTGAAATGTGGCACAATCCTTTGGGCTTTTGTTTTTTTTAATCTTGATAACAGTTGATGAGGATGGAAAGATAAAGATGGTTCAGGGGAGCACCATCCCAAATGTTCATCAGAAAGGTCCGTGGCCTGTAGCTTCTCTTTGGTGGGATCAGGCAACACTCCCTCACAAGGTAGTTTCTCCATTAGGGATCCTGTCTTGCATAGAGAATGTGCTTGCAATGATTGCTTGGTGGCAGAAGGTCCCAAACAGGACCAAACCTAAGAATAGAATAGAATAGAATAGAATAGAATAGAATAGAATAGAATAGAATAGAATAGAATAGAATAGAATAGAATAGAATAGAATAGAATAGAATAGAATAGAATAGAAAATATGGAATGGAATGGAATGGAATGGAAAGAATAGAATAGAATAGAATAGAATAGAATAGAATAGAATAGAATAGAATAGAATAGAATAGAATAGAAAATATGGAATAGAATGGAATGAATAGAAGCTGGAAGGGAACTTGGAGGTCTTCTAGTCCAGCCCCCCACTCAAGCAGGAGAACCTATACCATTTCAGACAAGCGACTGTCCAGTCTCTTCTTAAAAACCTCCAGTGATGGAGCGCCCACGATTTCTGAAGGCAAGCTGTCCCACTGGTTAATTGTCCTCACTGTTTGCCTTTTCTAGCCAGGTAGACCAGTCCCTCTTTGGCTGGTCTGTCCGGGTAGACCAGTACACATGTCCGTGGGCGGAGCAGTCTCGGAAGGGCTGGGACATGAGTCCTCCAGCAAGCTCTGATCTGTGGGCACTGTTCCTTCAGTCAGTAGCGACTCAACCACGACTGAGTCGTCCAGCATGTCTCTTTGAGTCGCGCAGAGAATAGAATAGAATAGAATAGAATAGAATAGAATAGAATAGAATAGAAAATATGGAATGGAATGGAATGGAAAGAATAGAATAGAATAGAATAGAATAGAATAGAATAGAATAGAATAGAATAGAGCTGGAAGGGAACTTGGAGGTCTTCTAGTCCAGCCCCTGCTCAAGCAGGAGAACCTATAGTCCAGTCTCTTCTTAAAAACCTCCAGTGATGGAGCGCCCACGATTTCTGAAGGCAAGCTGTCCCACTGGTTAATTGTCCTCACTGTTTGCCTTTTCTAGCCAGGTAGACCAGTCCCTCTTTGGCTGGTCTGTCCGGGTAGACAAGTACACATGTCCGTGGGCGGAGCAGTCTCGAAAGGGCTGGGACATGAGTCCTCCAGCAAGCTCTGATCTGTGGGCACTGTTCCTTCAGTCGGTAGCGACTCAACCACGACTGAGTCGTCCAGCATGTCTCTTTGAGTCGCACAGCTAGGGAAGAAGGCTGCCTTGTCAAGCGCCCATGATTTCTGGTGGCAAGCTGTTCCACTGCTTAAATGTCCTCACTGTTAGGAAGTTTCTCCTTAATTCCAGGTTGCTTCTCTCTTCGGTCAGTTTCCTACCACTGTTTCTTGTCCTGCCTTCAAGGTGCTTTGGAGAATAGTTTGACGCCTTCTTCTTTGTGGCAGCCCCTCAAATACTGGAACACTGCTATCATGTCGCCCCTGTTTCTTCTTTTCTTTAGACTAGCCAAACCCAAGTCCTGCAGACGTTTTTCATATGTTTTGGTCTCCAGGCCTCTGACCATTTTAGTTGCTCTTCTCTGAGTTTTTTTTCCAAAGTCTCAACATCTTTTTTGTAGTATGGTGACCAAAATTGGCTGCAATATTCCAGGTGTGGCCTTATTAGGGTTTTATAAAGCGGTACTAGTACTTTGCGAGATCTTGATTCTATGTCTCTGTTTATACAACCCAGGATTGTATTAGCTTTTTTGGCTGCTGCTGCACACTGCTGGCTCATAGTCAAGTGATTGTCCACTAGGACTCCACAGTTGCTGTTTTTGATGATGATATATGTTACACATATGTATACACGCACCCATATACTGTACATGCAAAATATAAAATATATATCTCCCTCTATTTTAATGCAAAGGTAATAATAATAAATCCATCGCTCTGGAATTCATACAGTTAAATAATGCAGCCGAAAGGGAAAGGTTCCCATTTAGTCAACCTGTGGTCTCCACCCATCTCAAATAAATAAAAGGGATTTCAGACTTTTGAAGCTCCCTGTAATAAAGATTTCGAACCACTCAAGGCAGACAATGTTTTATCACAGGCTCCCTCAGTATACCAAGGATATAAAGAGCCCTTTCCCCCATCAGAAATAAAGGCTGGAGATCTGGTTTCATGGGGGTAGATCCATGTCATCTGCAGTGACTCCAGATAGTACATATATGATACTTAGAGCTGTTAATTGAGAATGCCAGATTCTTAAGACTGATAATTCAGCATTTATGCGCCCAGATGTACTGTGTTACTTTCCAGCTAGGTAGAAGAGCTTTGGGCCACGGTGATAGGTGCCTTCTCTAACCCTTGTAAGAGAGGGTGAGGAAGGCCATTAGGACGATGTCCTTAGTTGCATGTTTTATACATCATTTAAAACACTTAAAGACAAGGGCCTTGAACTGTATTTGTGCATGTAATTATATTAGCATGTGAGTTCACCAGGTTGATCCAACGGAGCTTTTTCAAAAGGCAGCTGGACTTCGTTTTTCCTGGAAGACGTTTCGTTTCCCATCCAAGAATCTTCTTCAGTTCTGACTGAATGGTGGAGGACGGAAGGATTTATATTCCTTTATATTTCAGTCCTTCCATCCTCCACCATTCAGTCAGAACTGAAGAAGCTTCTTGGATGAGAAGCAAAATGTCTTCAAGGAAAAACGAAGTCCAGCTGCCTGGACTTGAAACGTTGGGTGGTCCTTGGGGTCAACCGTGACCTGGATAACTGGGATTCTCCGTAGACATTCACCAGGTTGAGCTTCCGAAAACACTGGCAGATAATACAGAGGTTTGACATTTTGGTCTTTCTGAATATTTGTAGGCCAGCTGGGGCAAGAAAAGGCTTCCTTGTCCACTTCTGGTCTGCTAAGATTATGTGGAACATTAATTTCTTAGGGTGTCCTTGGAATATTATACGTCCCATTTTCCTGGTATCTGTAATGCTACCATAGGAATATCCCATAGAAGAGGGAAAAAAAGTCACCTAAAATCCATTCTTTATTTGAAGAATTCTAGTTCTCGCCTGAGGTCATGTAGCTTCTTCCTAAAAACCTGAATAAAAGGAGATTGCCGTCTTCTCAAGCTGGCTTTTTCTGTTCTGAACAAGCCAGATTGGTCCAGTGGTTAAGGCACCAGACTCGTAACCGGGAGACTGTGAATTCTAGTCTTGCCTCAGCCATAGGGCTGGACTAGAAGACCTCCAAGGACCCTTCCAGCTCTATTCCATTCCATTCCATTCCATTCCATTCCATTCCATTCCATTCTATTCTATTCTATTCTATTCCACATTCCATTCCATTCCATTCTATTCCATTCCACATTCTATTCTATTCTATTCTATTCTATTCTATTCTATTCTATTCTATTCTATTCTATTCTATTCTATTCTATTCTACATTACATTACATTACATTCCACATTCCACATTCCACATTCCATCTATTCTATTCTATTCTATTCTATTCTATTCTATTCTATTCTATTCTATTCTATTCTATTCTATTCTATTCTATTCTATTCTATTCTATTCTATTCTATTCTATTCTATTCTATTCTATTCTATTCTATTCTATTCCACATTCCATTCCATTCCATTCCACATTTCATCTATTCTATTCTATTCTATTCTATTCTATTCTATTCTATTCTATTCTATTCTATTCTATTCTATTCTATTCTTCTTATTCCTATTCTATTCTATTCTATTCTATTCTATTCTATTCTATTCTATTCTATTCTATTCTATTCTATTCTATTCTATTCTATTCTATTCTATTCTATTCTATTCTATTCTATTCTATTCTATTCTATTCTATTCTATTCTATTCTATTCTATTCTATTCTATTCTATTCTATTCTATTCTATTCTATTCTATTCTATTCTATTCCATATTCCATTCCATTCCACATTCCATCTATTCTATTCTATTCTATTCTATTCTATTCTATTCTATTCTATTCTATTCTATTCTATTCTATTCTATTCTATTCTATTCTATTCTATTCTATTCTATTCTATTCTATTCTATTCTATTCTTACTGGGTGACCTTGGGCCTGTCATACTCACTCAGCCCAACCCGCCTCACACGTTGTTGTTGTGAGGAAAATTCAAACTTCAAACTTCCCCATTCAGACCCAGTTTGCAAGTTTTCCTGGCCTCGCAACTCCTGCACAAATGATGATCATAGCTAGAAGACCCTGGTCCCTAGTCATCTCACGGTTGGACTACTGTAATTTGCTCCACTTGGGGCCACCCTTGAAGAGCATTCAGAAGCTACAACTTGTGAAAAGTGGGGCAGCATGAGCAATCTTTGGGGGCCATCAATCTACGCCATTGCTTCACGGGCTGCCGGTTTGCTTACGGGTGCAGTTCAAGGCGTTGGTTATGACACTGGAACTGTCATAGATACATGCCAGTTGCCAAGCATCCAAATTTTGATCACGTGACCACGGGGGACGCTGCAATGGTTGTTAAGTATGAATGGTCATCAGTCCCTTTTTTCAGTGCCGTTGTAACTTTGAGCAGTCACTAAACAAAGTCGAGGACTACGTCAGTGGTGGGATTCAAATTCCTGAACAACCGGTTCTCTGCATGGATGCTGTTTCTGGAAGTCCGTTCTGCGTCTGGGCCTCCGAGGCCGAGAACGGACTTCCGGAAGTGGCGTCCATGCACTTCCGGTGAGCCATTCTGGGCCTGGGAGGCCTCCCCGGCTCAGAACGGACTTCCGGAAGTGGGCGAAAAAGGGCTAGGGCTTCAGCCGGTTCTCCAAAGTCAACAAAAAATTAGCTACCGGTTCTGCCGAACCGGTGCGAACCAGCTGAATCCCACCACCGGACTACGTCCACACCCAAACACACATACACATATGGTGCCAAACGGAGCTGCTACGCTTACAGCTGACCTGGTTAAGGATCTGAGGTTAACTCCAGCACATGGAAAAGGAATCCCAGTTATGAATTCCCTGCCCTGCTTTGCTTACCAGAGTTCCTGTTTTGATGGCTCAGCCCGGCAAAAATAAATAAATAAATAAATGCATTTGCAATCTTCTACCGGCTTTTTTTTTTAAAAAAATGCTCATCTCCCCCCCAAAAAACTCAAGGATGGAGTGTTAAAATGCATTTGATTTTTTTTTTTCCCCTTCCAGAGGTAACCTTAGATGTGAGGAGAATGAAGTGGCGTCCGTTATCAGCCCATAACATCTGTTACAGTGTCAAGTGATGAAACGGGTGACTCCAGTCCCAGTCAGCTGCTGTGGCTTCCTTAGTTGAGTTGGGCATTGTGCAAACAAACGGGAGCTGATATGGTCTACGGCTGTCACAATTATTCAGGCGAGCGATACATCTTCCTGCATTAGATGCTTGAACTGCCCTATTTCAGCGTTGTTTGTTTGCGTATTTGTTTGGTGGGGGGGATTTTTTTTTTCTTCCCCCTTGCTTGCTTTCAAGAAAGTTAACAGAGGCTTAACAAATGCAACTCGGCTCTCTGCGGTCTCAAAGAAAGAGAGGGAGGGAGGGAGGGAGGATGGAAGTAGTTCACAAAAAAAAAATTCAAATTAAAATTGGGCGCTGGAGCAACAAAGCAGAAACTTAAATAAACGGAACATCGCGATAAAAGAGAATAGAAGTTGGTGCTCCGTGCAGGCAGAGACCACGCTGCAGTAAATACACATCGGGTACCTCAAGGCAAATAAAATAATAATAATAATAAAATAATAAAAAAACCACACACACAGAAACACACACACAAGCTTTGAACACACGTATTGCTTCTTTTTTTTTTTTTTTTGTAATTCTGAAAACTTGCACTTCTGGTACGAAAAGAAGACAATAGCAACAAAGGCTTACGCTGCAGTTGTGATCATCTGAAAAACCATCGTGTGCAAGTCTGTTTCGTGATCCTGTTCAGATTTGTGTACGTGGCTTTTGGGAAGGCAAAATATCAGCCTTCTCTTTTTTGCCTTTGGGATGAGGTCAAGTAGGCAATCTGGCGCAAAGGCCACCACAAATAATTCTCGACTTACGACCACGATCGGCTCCAGAATTTTCGTTAGTAAGCAAGGCAGTTGTAAAATGGGTTGTGCCTTATTCTATGACCTTTTATTGCCAAATCCATGTACAGGTAGTCTTTGACATAAAATAGTTCATTTAGTAAGAGGGAGTCAAGCTCTTCTCCAAAGCACCAGAAGGTAGGACAAAAAACAATGGATGGAAACTGATCAAGGAGAGAAGCAACCTAGAACTAAGGAGAAACTTCCTGACAGTTAGAACAATTAACCAGTGGAACAGAAATTGTGGGTGCTCCAAGACTGGAGGCTTTAAAGAAGTGATTGGACAACCATTTGTCTGAAATGGTATAGGGTTTCCTGCTTGAGCAGGGGGTTGGACTAGAAGACCTCCAAGGTCCCTTCCAACTCTGTTATTCTATTCTATTCTATTCTATTCTATTCTATTCTATTCTATTCTATTCTATTCTATTCTACTCTACTCTACTCTACTCTACTCTACTCTACTCTACTCTACTCTACTCTACTCTACTCTACTCTACTCTACTCTACTCTACTCTACTCTACTCTATTCTCCATTCCATTCCATTCCATTCCATTCCATTCTATTCTATTCTATTCTATTCTATTCTATTCTATTCTATTCTATTCTATTCTATTCTATTCTATTCTATTCTATTCTATTCTATTCTATTCTATTCTAGTGACCGTTCAAAGTTACAACGGCACTGGGGAGACCAGCTTCACTTAACAACCGTCTTACCCATTTAATAACTTTTTTCTTTAAAAATGAATTTTTCTTTTAAAAATAATTTATTTATTTTTTAAAAATAAAATTTTGTTTAAAAATTAAAACTGTATTTAGAAATTAACATTTCAATTTTTCTCATGGGGACTCCTGATTATTTGCCCAGTGATATTTAACTTTTTCTGCCTTTTTCCATCCTTTCCCTATCCAGTTAGTTACCTCTTCCTTCCCTCCCCTCCCCCGTTTGATATTCGTCCAAATTTGCTCTTTCGCCCATTCCTTCTTTCTTCTCTTCTCGTCCGACTCTTCCCTTCTCTCATCTGTCTCTCATTTTATTCCCTTTTGGGGAGGGGCTATTCTTCTGGAGCAAGTGGGTTTTTTTTTTGGGATGATCCGGGTTTCAGATTCTAACACTGGATTTTGTGTGAGGAGAAAGTTTGGCAGAAGCTTTTCGGAATCAATTCCGTAAATGGGGCACTTTATTTTACAGGCAATTAATTGCAATTAGCAGTGATCAATTCAATTAGTATACATTTAGTTTTTGTCCTGTCTTTCTGTTTGGAGGGGAAGTGAATATATGCAGACATCAAGCGATCAAATGTATGTGTTTCTTTGATAGGACTCTCCAACTTTGGTTTCAGCTGGATTTAGCAATGTAAGGATGACAAATAGACGGTGTACAATTTTTTCCGGGGGGGGGCTTGTGTTTATACGACTAGTCCTCAGCTTACAACAGTGCCTTAGGATCACGTGAAGTATTAATACCACTTTACAATGCCTTGGTAAGGCCACACCTGGAATACTGCATCCAGTTTTGGTCACCACGAGGTAAAAAAGATGTTGAGACTCTAGAAAGAGTGCAGAGAAGAGCAACAAAGATGATTAGGGGACTGGAGGTTAAAACATATAAGGAACGGTTGCTGGAATAACTTATGTCCAGTTTAATGAAAAGAAGGAATAAGGGTGACAAGGGAGTAGTCTTCCAATATCTCAGGGGCTGCCCCAAAGAAGAGGGAGTCAAGCTATTCTCCAAAGCGCCTGAAGGCAGGACAAGAAGCAACGGATGGAAACTAATCAAGGAGAGAAGCAACCTAGAACTAAGGAGAAACTTCCTGACAGTTAGAACAATTAATCAGTGGAACGACTTTTCTCCAGAAGCGTGAATGCTCCAACACTGGAAGTTTTTAAGAAGAGACTGGACAGCCATTTGTCTGAAATGGTATAGGGTTTCCTGCCTGAGCAGGGGGTTGGACTAGATGACCTCCAAGGTCCCTTCCAACTTTATTATTGTTATTGTTGTTATTGTTATTGTTATTAACGAATCTGAGCTTCCAGTTTTGCCCGTTCTCCCACTGATTTTACTGGTCAGAAGCCAGATGGGAAGGTCGCAGACGGCAATCCCATAATCCTGGGAGGCTGCAACCATCATAAATACAGGCCAGTTGCCGAGCGCCTGAATTTTGACCAGGTGAGCACAAGGATGCTGTGATGGGGAGCTTTTCGCCAGTCCCTCTCTCTCAGCCCAGCTCACCTCACGGGGCTGTTGTGGGGAAAATAGGAGAAAGGAGTATTATGTAGGTGAGCTACCTTGAGTTACTTGAGATGGTATAGGTTCTCCTGTTTGAGCAGGGGGCTGGACTAGAAGACCTCCAAGGCCCCTTCCAGCTCTATTCTATTCTTATTCTATTATACATATAAAATAATAAAGATGGGATAAAAAGTGTAATAAATAAATAAGAATAAATAAGAACAAACCACTTCCGAAATCTTGCCAAAAAGATTGCAAGGAACTATCCAGGCAGTCACCAAGAGTCAAAAGTGACTGGAAAACATGTCCCTACACATATACATAGGGGATTGGAGGTTAAACATATGAAGAAAGGTTGTAGGAATTGGGTATATCCAGTTTGATGAAGAGAAGGACGAGGAGTGACATGATAGCAGTCTTCCAATTTCTAAGATGGCTGCCCCAAAGAAGAGGGAGTCAAGCTATTCTCCAAAGCGCCGGAAGGCAGGACAAGAAGCAACGGATGGAAACTAATCAAGGAGAGAAGCAACCTAGAACTAAGGAGACATTTCCTGACAGAGGGAACAATTAATCAGTGGAACAACTTGCTTCCAGACATTGTGAATGCTCCAACACTGGAAGTTTTTAAGAAGAGACTGGACAGCCATTTGTCTGAAATGGTATAGGGTTTCCTGCCTGAGCAGGGGGTTGGACTAGAAGACCTCCAAGGCCCCTTCCAACTCTTTTATTCTGTTATATCAGGGGTAGGCAACCTCGGCTCTTTTATGACTCGTGGACTTCAACTCCCAGAATTCCTGAGCCAGCCATGCTGAGGGGAAAGGGAGAGGTTTCCAAGCTGAGCCACGCTGGCTCAGGAATTCTGGGAGTTGAAGTCCACGAGTCATGAAAGAGCCAAGGTTGCCTACCCCTGTGTTATACAAACAGACACAAAGAGCATAGACTATTGGGCAATTTGGTATTTGAATTGATGATAGTGATATCTATTCAGTCATGTACTACTCTTGGCGATTCTATAATAATAATAATAAAGTTGGAAGGGACCTTGGAGGTCATCTAGTCCAACTCCCTGCTCAGGCAGGAAACCCTATACCATTTCAGACAAATGGCTGTCCAGTGTCTTCTTAAAAATTTCCAGTGTTGGAGCATTCACAGCTTCTGGAGGCAGGTTGTTCCACTGATGAATTGTTCTGTCAGAAAATTTCTCCTTAGTTCCAGGTTGCTTCTCTCCTTGATTAGTTTCCATCTGTTGCTTCTTGTCCCGCCTTCAGGTGCTTTGGGGAATAGCTTGACTCCCTCTTCTTTGGGGCAGCCCCTGAGATATTGGAAGACTGCTATCATGTCCCCCCTCGTCCTTCTCTTCATTAAACTAGACATACCCAATTCCAGCAACCGTTCCTTATATGCTATTTGCCTCCAGTCCCCTAATCATCTTTGTTGCTCTTCTCTGCACTCTTTCCAGAGTCTCAACATCTTTTTTACTGTGCTCCAAGTCTCTCCATATCTTCCAATCTTGCTCTACTTCTTTGAGTTGATGGTGTCCAGCCACTATTTCTTTGGCGGCCTGGTTTTCTTTTACCGCTAACTCTTGTCAACATAATAGCACTTAGACTTATATACTGCTCCATTGTGCTTTACAGCCCTCTCTAAGCGTTTTACAGAGTCAGCCTCTTGGCCCCAACAATCTGGGTCCTCATTTTACCGACCTCGGAAGGATGGAAGGCTGAGTCAACCTTGAGCTGGTCAGGATTGAACTGCTAGCAGTGGGCAGAGTCAGCCTGCAAAACTGCATTCTAACCACTAGGCCACCACGGCTCTTAATTGCTTTCTCCAGTGGTTTCCCCCGCATGACATGGCCAAAATACAGTAAGTGAGAAGCAGTTTTGTGATTTTTGCCTTCCAGTGACATGTCTGGTGTAATACGCTCCAATACTTGTCTGTTAGTTACCTTTGTTTTCCAAGGAGGCCTTTGAATTAGGAAGGTGAAATTGGGAAAAGAGCTAGCAATGTTCTGAATACTTATGGCTTAGTTTCCTAAACAGCAGAGAGCTACAACTGGAATAAAGATTAGAAGCTGCACACACTAAGCAACAAAATCTGAAGAGTTCCTGGCAAGCTAAGCCATCCCCTAGTCTTAACTCATATTTAGACCATCAAGAATTGAGTCCTTCACTGAAATACCTGGTGTTCCAAACCCACTTAGCTAAAAAAATTGCCAAACCGCACACTCTTTCTGCAAAGCCCCCTTCATTTATAATTGAGCAAGTCCCATTTAGCTTCAATTTCTCATCATGGAAGCCTTCCGTGCTGGCTGATTTTGCAATGTGGTGTTACTAATGGATGTGAACGGGAACAAAGTCCGGGGAATTTAATGAAGGAATTATAATGCATAATGCAACAATAAGTCTTTTTGGAAGGAGTCAGCAGTTTTGCTAAGTGATACCTTCGGTAACACTGAAAGAGCCAAAGAGAAGTAAAACGCACCCTCAGAGCATCCCTAGCTATATTTTAATACCAGTCTGTTCTCCCTATTTTTCATAAACATAATCAGGAAAAATGAAATGATGCCCCCTATTTCTAGAAATAGAAATAATAGAAATTGAAACAGAATGATATGGGATGGGATGGGATGGGATGGAATGGAATGGAATGGAATGGAATGGAATGGAATAGAATAGAATAGAATAGAATAGAATAGAATAGAATAGAATAGAATAGAATAGAATAGAATAGAATAGAATAGAATAGAGACTAGACTAGACTAGACTAGGGAATAGACTAGACTAGACTAGACTAAACTAGACTAGACTAGACTAGAATAGGGAATAGACTATACACTAGACTACACTGGACTACACTGGACTACAATAGAATAGAATAGAATAGAATAGAATAGAATAGAATAGAATAGAATAGAATAGAATAGAATAGAATAGAATAGAATAGAATAGAATAGAATAGAATAGGGACTAGACTAGACTAGACTAGACTAGGGAATAGACTAGACTAGACTAGACTAGAATAGGGAATAGACTAGACTAGACTAGACTAGACTAAACTAGACTAGACTAGACTAGAATAGGGACTAGACTATACACTAGACTACACTGGACTACAATAGAATAGAATAGAATAGAATAGAATAGAATAGAATAGAATAGAATAGAATAGAATAGAATAGAATAGAATAGAATAGGGACTAGACTAGACTAGACTAGACTAGACTAGACTAGACTAGACTAGGCTAGAATAGAATAGAATAATCCTTTATTGGTCAAGTATGATTGGACACACAAGGAATTTGTCTCAATGCAGAAGCTCTCTGTGTACATACTATCAACAGAGTAATATAATCATAAGATACCAATAGGAGAAGGTAATAGGAAAGATGGGAAGGATAATAGTAATGAAGCTCTACTACATGGGTAAATATCCTTAGACATAGGACAGTGATGTGGGAGTAGGTGCTCAGCAGAGTGATGGCATGGGGGGCAGGGAACTGTCTTTATGTCTAGTTGTTTTGGCATGCAAGGCCCTATAGAATATCCTGAGGGGAGGAGTTGAAAGAATTTATGTCCAGGACGTGAGGGGTCTGTGGATATATTTTCTCAGCCCTCTTTCTGATCCATGCAGTATGCAGGTCCTCAATGGAAGGCAGGCTGGTTGCAGTTGCTTTTCTTGCGGTCCTAACTATCTGTTGAAGTCTGTACCTGTCCTGTTTGGTTGTATCAAACCAGACAGTTATAAAATGGTTGAAAAAGTGGGCATGGGTCACTTAACAACTGCCTTCCTTAGCGATAGAAATTCTGGCCGTACGTTGAGGGTTACCTGTGCTCCTGTTTCCCTGATGTACACGATTTACTCCTCACTTTATGACCTTTCCTCTGACAGGTATCGATGTCCTTTTCTCCTCAGGGCCCTTTCCCAGTGCTGTACCAAAGTGCTGTCTTTCCCATCCTTGAGTTGACAGAAAAATTAAACCAGCATAACATTCAGCACCCTCATTGCTGACGTTTCTCCTGCCTTGATTGCTTTTGGTTCCAAGTCACTGCAGGCCCTGATATTGCTCCAAGGTAATGAGTGATGAAACCTGACAGATGCAACCTACTTCGAAGCTGTCCTTGGATGCTGTCAGAGGTTAGAGGGGAAAATGCTATTTTAACCCCCTCCCCAAAAAGCTAATACAATCCTGGGTTGTATAAACAGAGGCATAGAATCAAGATCTTGCCTAGCCCTGGTCTAAACGGTGCTCTTCAACCTTGTCAACTTTAAGACATTTGGACTTTCAACTCCCAGAATTCTCCAGCCAGTCTTCTTAAAGTTGACAAAGTTGAGAAACACCAGTTGAAAAGCACATTTTCTCCCAAAATCTTGTTGTGTGATACACAATATTGGTTTAATGGGTCTCCAGCCTGGTCTATTTCTGTGCTCTTATAGGAAAATGGAACTGAAAGAAACCCAATTCTTGAGCATTATAGAGAACTGTGCCCTACATTTTGCCTATGCAGAAATTCCTGGTCTCATTTAAAAATATATCAGTTTTGATATTTCCATGGACCGGCTTAGCATTTGAAACCTTGGGAGTTCCTATTGTTTGAATCTCTGCCCCCAGTTTTATTTTTATGTACTTCCCAGCTATGAAATTTCTTTTTATTGAACATTATCTTATCTGATAGGCTTATCTAAGCATTTCCTCCCCAAAGATTATAGACAAGGCCCAGAAAAGTTGACTCCTACATAGGTATACCTATACATATCCACCCCAATCAACACCTGGAGCTGCACGTTGCATTTTTAATATAACTTCTAGCTTGACCCTACTCCACGCTCATCCTGAGTGGCAGAGAACTCGTCTTTAATCCATAACCCATTTAAATTAACACGGCTGGATCAGAGCCTCCTTAATCCTTTTGAAAGTCAAGAGGTCCAAACGCTTTTAAAACAAAGTATATTGTGACGGTTGGACTGTGGATCAGCGATGAGTGTCAGATGGAGCCTCCTTTCAGTATATATATATATATATATATACATATATTTATCAAGTAAAATACACACAAGTGAATGCTGACATCCTGTGGACAAAAGAAAAAAAAAACTTTCACAAATAAGAACAGAAAATGACTCAGATGATGGATTAGGACAAGGCTGCCTTAGTCCAGAATTTTGTTTCAATCGATCAATCAATCAGAATAAAGTTGGAAGGGACCTTGGAGGTCTTCTAGTCCAGCCCTCTGCTCAAGCAGAAGACTCTATATCAGGGGTAGGCAACCTTGGCTCTTTTATGACTCGTGGACTTCAACTCCCAGAATTCCTGAGCCAGCATGGCTCAGCATGGAAACCTCTCCCTTTCCCCTCTTTCTGTTGTTCTGTTCTGTTCTGTTCTTTCCATTCCTTTCTATTCCATTCCATATTTTCTATTCTATTCTATTCTATTCTATTCTATTCTATTCTATTCTATTCTATTCTATTCTATTCTATTCTATTCTATTCTATTCTATTCTTACTGGGTCCAGTATTCCAGAATGTGATATTAAGGAGGATTCTAAAATGGGATCTTAAGCTTACTGTTGTTCTAAGCATAAGCAAGTGCTTTGTAGATCTATTAAACATTACACCCAATAAGTAAAATAAAAATAATAATAACAATAAAGTTGGAAGGGACCTTGGAGGTCATCTAGTCCAACCCCCTGCTCAGGCAGGAAACCCTATACCATTTCGGACAGATGGCTGTCCAGTCTCTTCTTAAAAACTTCCAGTGTTGGAATGAATGAAAAGCATGCAGAGAATCTTCACTATCCCCCTTTCTTGTCCTCTTGGTGCATGATAAATTGGTGATACCTTGGATCACTATTGCCTATAATGCAATATTAGATGGAAAGTGACTCACACAGAGCACTGCTGACATCTAGTGGGTTTCCATGCTAGATAACAGAAATGTTGGCTTCTTGAATTTTAACTCCAGCTGCCTCTTGATAAATGCAAGAAACTGAAACGATATTTTGCATGGTGACAAACGAGAGCCTTACCCCTATATTTCCCACACTTTGAGGTTCATTACAATGAATCAATGTCAGCCATGTTAGTTATGTATCTAGGCTTATGGCCTGCTGCATGTGTAGAGGAAAAAAAAACAAGGACATTTACCACCATCTTTCCCTTAATCTCTACAAAACCCAAACAGATGAGAAGATCAGACTATTTTCCCTAGGAATCACAGCAATTACATCAGCTCTGCTTTTCAAACTGAACAGGGAAAAATGGAAAGTTTAAAAATTAAGAGTCTAAGTATATAAAAGTCAAGATGTCAGCTGCAACGGCAAGCTTGAAATCCTGGCACTTTTTAAAACCAACACAGGCTTTGACTGCACAGTGGTGGCCACCATTTTGACCCGCGTAGGCTTAACTGGGTCCAGGTTACTGGAGGGACCCTCACCCCACTGGGATTGTCCCATCCCACCTGTGCAGGCAGAGGAAGCATATGATGGGTCCCATCAGCCTGATTATTCTGGCTGGGGGGGGGGCAGGAGGAGGGCCTTCTCTGCTGTTGCTCCTGCTCTCTGGAACATCTTGCCCCCCCCCCCAATTTGAGCTTGGCCTCAAACCTCCTATTCTTTCACAAGAGTCTCAAGACTGGCTCTGCCAGTTGGCCTGGAGCCCCAATGGAGGAACAGCACAGTGAAGGTGGTTGATTGAGTAATAACAGATCCCACCTTCCCCCCCCACAACTGCCCCCACATCCTTAGATTTTAATTCTTGCTTTTAATTTATTTATGGTTTAATGTGTATGTATGTATGTATGTATGTATGTATGTATGTATGCAGATAGATAGATAGATAGATAGATAGATAGATAGATAGATAGATAGATAGATAGATAGATAGATAGATAGATAGATAGATAGATAGATAGATAGATAGATAGATAGATAGATAGAGAGGCAGGCAGGCAGGCAGGCAGGCAGGCAGGCAGGCAGGCAGGCAGGTATAGATGTAGATGTAGATGTAGATGTAGATAGAGATAGAGATAGAGATAGAGTTATAGAGATAGATATAGATATAGATATAGAGATATAGAGATATAGAGATAGAAATGATAGATATAGATATAGATATGGAGATATAGATATATAGAGATAGAGATAGGGATATAGATATAGATATAAATGATAGATATAGAGATGTTATATAGATGATATAGAGCTAGAGCTAGAGCTAGAGCTAGAGCTAGAGCTAGAGCTAGAGCTAGATATAGATATAGATATAGAGACAGAGACAGAGATATAGATTATATAGAGATGATATAGATATATAATAGATGATAGAGAGATAGATGATAGAGAGATAGAGA
Organism: Azemiops feae; assembly: GCA_023970755.1. Classification (NCBI taxonomy): domain Eukaryota; kingdom Metazoa; phylum Chordata; class Lepidosauria; order Squamata; family Viperidae; genus Azemiops; species Azemiops feae. Next base: position 83,053 of record JALGBA010003949.1, read on the forward strand.
GATAGAGATAGAGATAGATGATATATAGATATTCTTTTTGACTGTAAGTTCACCCAGAGTTACCATATGGTAATATGGGCAGCCAACAAATAAATAAATAATGCCACGGATATCCCTGTACAGCTGGTCCTCATGGCGGAGGTCATAATGCAACATCTGGAATCAACAACAATCCCACAAATAAAGCCCACAATATGAATCAGATATGTAGATGACACCTTCACCACAACCAAAAAGGACTAATTAAGGAACACCCACAAAACCATCAGCAACCTCTTAAAAGGAATCCCATTCCTTTTGGGAAGAAGAAGAAAACAATAACTCACTACCCTTTCCTGGATATCCTGATCAGCAGAGACTACGATGGTAAACTAGAAACACAGGTTTACTGAAAAAAAACTTCTACACCAATCAAGAGCCACACTGCCAAAGTAATAACCCAGCTGCCCACAAGAGAAGCTGTGTAAGAACTCTATTCAGATGAGCACAAACACACTGCAGCAACCCCGAACAGCAGAAAAAGGAAACAGATCATCTGTGCATCTTCCAACAAAATGGACATCCATTGAACTTCATCAAAAAGGTGCCACAAACCCTACATAGCACAACCAACACAAGCCGTGGAAAGGATGACACTGCTATACATCAAAAACATCTCAGAAACCACCAACAGACTACTACAACCACATGGAATCAGCGTAGCACACAAGCCAACCAAATGTTGTGATTCCTCACCAGCCAGTGGACCTGGCAGCTGAGTCAGAGGAATCAGACGAGGAGGAGGAGGGGCCTGGAGTGACATTAGAGTCAGAGGAAGGCTCTGAGGAGCTCCAAGACTTACAGTCTGACAAGGAGCCTGGCCCCTCTACTCGCGCTCAGGATGAGACACAGCTGTGCTAGTAGCCTGATTTTGGATAGTGATGAATCACAGCTGGGAGATATCCAGGATGCACGAAAACGCTGGCAAGAAAAGAGAGTCGGACAGAGGAATGCAATGGGGCGGCTCCAAAGGCAAAGGAGAAGGCATTAGGAAGCCACGCCTTGGCTGCATAATAAAAGGGAAGGTGTGGGAGGTGCTGGTGGCCGAAGGCAACCGTTCGTGTTGAAGATCGAGTTTCTGTGATCTGTGTTTGTTTGCCTTGGACATTGACTCAGGTTTGTGAATAATAAAAGGGGATTGTTTTTTTCCTGCGGTTCCAGACTGCTTGTTGGAAGAGGGGTTTCTCCTTGTGAGCATAACAAGGACTCACGTAGGCTGGGACAGAACACCAAAGCCCTTCAGAACCTCCTAAGTAAACCAAAGGACCCAGCAGCCTCAGAAGGAAAAACAGGAGTCATCTACAACAGAGGTCACCAACCTTTGTCAGTTGGCGGACTGGAGGAAAAGGGAGGGGGAAGCATTTTACGTGTGCGCGCCATGAGCATGTGTGCTCCGCAAATGCGGCGGGGCTAGCACCCGCGTGATAATCACTAACTCTACCCCATTCTTGCGTGGCGCAGAACCTTGTTTTTGTGCCCCGTGGCACGGCAGCACTCCATTTTTGAGCCACATGGTGTCATCCATTTTTGCGCCTTGCAGCGTGGCGGCATCCCGTTTTCGTGCCCCGAGGCGTGGCAGCGGTGTCCCATTTTCGCACCCCAAGGCTCGGCGGCGGCCTATTTTCGCGTCCTGAGGCACAGCGGCAGCCCGTTTTTGCACCCCGCGTCTGCAGCACTAGCACAAGTGAGGGCGTGCGTGCGCACATGCACGCACACTGGCCAGCCTGTCCCACGGCCCGGTGGCCAGCAGGCCACGGCCCACTACTGGGCCACAGCCCACAGGTGGGGACCCCTGATCTACAACATACAGTGTAATAACTGCAACAGCCACGATGTAGGACAAACAGGCAGAACGCATCCATGAACACCAACCAGCAGTCAGAAGACATGATGAAAACTCTTTAATTTCACAATATATGGACAGACTTAACCATAGTTTCAACTGGGAAACTGTGATTATCCTAGGTTAAGTCCAAAAATGCTGGAGAATTCCTGGAAGCCTGGCATTCTGACAAGTTGGTCATCAGTAGACACATAGACATAAACAACACCTACAGACTGCAAAACAGACAATCAACACACCCAAAAAAGGAACAAAAAGACCCAAACATCTTCCCACCAGCAATCAACACCCAGATGAGCAGAGATTAGTACCAAGATAAACATCAAACCATCAAGAAGTAACCAACAATCAAGGAACTGCCAAACAAGCTATCAAAAAACAGTTCTCTAAGACTAAGACTTCTATTCCTACCAACCCTGACAGATCAAGCTACTAGGATATAAATTGAGAGCAAACCCTATTCCTTACTAGCACTGATGACGTTACGTAGTTTGGTAATGAAATGTCTGCAAGAAAACAACCAGGCTCAGAGAACATCAAGGACTCCTCATTTCAACCCTGAGCTACAAATATTCTCCTTTATTGGTAGTTTGCTTTAGCTTGGCAAGATTTCTGTCTACAGGTGAAGAACAATAAGGAAGCCTGTATAGAAAAAACGTGGCTTGTACTGTATATTGTTCTTATAAATGATAGTAGGACACCAGGTCAATTTTAATAGTAGCAGCTTTTGAAATCTCTCAACTTTTGATACCCCCCAAAGTTTTCAAAAGGCTACATATAGCTTTGGAGTCTCAAGTTTTCCCTTTTCCCATCAATGCATATATATTGTCACACTTCGGTGTCCTTGTTCGCCTTCCTTAGAAGTCTTTAATCTAAATCTACAGAACCTCCCATAATATCAGTGTGATTGTGATCTTCAGAGCCTCTTCTCATAAGCTTGATTTAGAAGAGAATAGAGCTGGAAGGGACCTTGGAGGTCTTCTAGTCCAGCCCCCTGTTCAAGCAGAGAACCTATACCATCTCAGACAGGTGACTTTCTAGTCTCTTCTTAAAAACCTCCAATGATGAAGCACTCACAACGTCTGAAGGCAAAGCTGTTCCACAGGTTAATTGTCCTCACTGTTAGGAAATTTCTCCTTAATTCCAGGTTGCTTCTCTCCTTGGTCAGTTTCCATCCATTGTTTCTTGTCTTGCCTTCTGGTGCTTTGGAAAATAAACTGACCCCCTCTTCTTTGTGGCAGCCCCTCAAAAACTGGAATACTGCTATCATGTCCCCCCCTAGTCCTTCTTTTCTGTAGACTGGCCATTCCCAAGTCCTGCAGCTGTTCTTCATATGTTTTAGTCTCCAGGCCTTTGATCATCCTAGTTGCTCTTCTCTGAACTTTTTCCAAAGTCTCAACATCATTTTTGTAGTATGATGACCAAAATTGGTTGCAGTATTGCAGATGTGGTCTTACTAGGGTTTTATAAAGCGGTACTAATACTTCGCGTGGTCTTGATTCTATGCCTCTGTTTATGCAGCCCAGGATTGTATTAGCTTTTTTGGCTGCTGCTGCACACTGCTGGCTCATGGTCAAGTGATCGTCCACTAGGACTCCAAGGTCCCTCTCACAGTTACTGTTTTTGAGCCAGGTCTCGCCCAATCTGTACTTATATCTTTGATTTTTTCCTGCCTAAATGTAAAGTTGCTAATGAATTGCACCTTTAGTTAGAACAGAAGGGTAAAATGATTCAACGCTTAAGGAATAAATGTATTGTAAAACCTCCTGAGCTGAGTTCAGCTTCTGGTGATTACAAGGACACAGACTTGTGGTTGTCTTGACAACAGCGCAGAAGATCTTTGCTTGTTCCTTCTGATAGGCTCATAAACACATAACACTTGAAGTTTGGAAGGGATTTGGATATAATCAATCCAGCCTCTAGCTCAGGGGTCTTCAAAGTTGTCCCTTTTATGACTTGTGGACTTTAACTCCCAGAATTCCTCAGCCAGCGTGCCTGGCTGAGGAATTCTGGGAGTTGAAGTCCACAAGTCATAAAAGGGCCAACTTTGAAGACCCCTGGTCTGGATCCAAGCCTACAATTTCATCAAAATGGCTGACTGAGGAATTCTGGGAGTTGAAGTCCACAAGTCATAAAAGGGCCAAGTTTGAAGACCCCTGGTCTGGATCCAAGCCTACAATTTCATCAAAATGACTGACTGAGGAATTCTGGGAGTTGAAGTCCACAAATCATAAAAGGGCCAAGTTTGAAGACCCCTGCTCTAGCTGCTGAAGGAAGCTGCCTTGCTCTGGCGGATGGGCATCCAACTTCTGTTGAAACATCCCCAGCAAAACAGAATAACAGAGTTGGAAGGGATCTTGGAGGTCTTCTAGTCCAACCCCCTGCTCAAGCAGGAGACCTCATGCCATTCTGGACCAATCACTGTCCACGCTCTTTTTAAAAACCTCCAGGGTTGGAGCACCCACAACTTCTGGAGGCAAGTCGATCTTCTGCTTGAGCAGGGGGTTGGACTAGAAGACCTCCAAGGTCCCTTCCCACCCTATTATCCTATGTTTGATGTTCTTAGTGGTGTTGGACCAGTGGTGGGATTCAAATCCCTGAACAACTGGTTCTCTGCGTGGATGCAGGCCTGGGCCTCCGAGGCCTAGAATGGACTTCTGGAAGTGGCATCCCCGCACTTCCAGTGGGCCGTTCTAGGCCTGGGAGGCCTCCTCCTCCAGGTCTCCCAGGCCTAGAACGGACTTCCGGAAGCAGTGTGCATTCAGCCGGTTCTCCAAACTCAACAAAATTTAGCTAACCGGCTGAATTCTATCACTGTGTTGGACCAATGCTAAGTAGAGAACAATAGCTTCTCTTGATCTTGGCACGATATTTGATTTTTGACATCCTTCTTTTGTTGATGAAGCCTAGAATTGCATCAACTTTTTTTTTTCTTCAGTTGCATGAAACTGTGGGCTAGCACCCGCCTGAGACTGCTTTCACCTTCTCCTCTGTCTCTTCTGCAGAAAACATTTTCTCTGTAAAGGCAGGTATTCTGTCTCTCCACTAGATGGTGGTCAAACACAGCTCCTGATCTCACACATTATGCCTTGGTTCATGCAACATGCTAGTTTAAAAACTGAGTTCCCATAATCCATGGAACCACGAACTACCCACTTATTTTAGCCCAACTTGGTGCATCCTGAAAATTAATCCCAGGAGACTCGTGTAGATCTGTGCATTAGGAAAAATTACCACAAATCCAGTTTGGACCCCGATTTCCTATAGTATTTTTCTTTTTACAGCAAAATAGGAAAGGTCAGTATTTTGAAACCTTTAGATGCCTTCATGCAAGACTTGAATTAATGCAAATGTTCTGGTTTCACAAAGACCAGTAACCAGCATCAAATAGCACTAGCGATAGCACTTAGACTTATATACCGCTTCACAGTGCTTTACAGCCCTTTCTAAGTGGTTTACAGAGTCACCCTATTGTCCCCCCAACAATCTGGGTCCTCATTTTACTGACCTCGGAAGGACGGAAAGCTGAGTCAACCTTGAGCCAGTGAGGATTGAACTGCCAAACTGCTGGCAGCCGGCAGTCAGCAGAAGTAGCCTGCAGTACTGCATTTTAACCACTGCACCACCACGGCTAATCAAAATATATTTTAACATATGGCTGCTATTGGTATTACAGGTAGTTGATTTATAACTGTAATGGAACTTGCCCATCACGGTTGCAAGTCATGACTGTCATAAAGCAGGACTTAAAGCACATTTTATGACCTTTTTTGCAGAGGACATTAAATGAATGCAGGACTCATAAAGTGAATGCCACAGTCGTTACATGAATACCGTGATCATTAAGTGAACTCATTGTCCGCGATGGGTGCTTTTTAAGGGAAACAGGAAATAAATGCTGGTGTCTGGCAAAAAAAAAAAAAAAAGAATGGAATGGAATGGAATGGAATAGAATGGAGTAGAATAGAATAGAATAGAATAGAATAGAATAGAATAGAATAGAATAGAATAGAATAGAATAGAATAGAATATGGAATGAATAGAATAGAATATGGAAAGAATAGAATGGAATAGAATGGAATAGAATAGAATAGAATAGAATAGAATAGAATATGGAATAAATAGAATAGAATATGGAAAGAATAGAATGGAATGGAATGGAATGGAATGGAATGGAATGGAATGGAATAGAATAGAATAGAATAGAATAGAATAGAATAGAATGGAATGGAATGGAATGGAATGGAATGGAATGGAATGGAATGGAATAGAATAGAATAGAATAGAATAGAATAGAATAGAATAGAATAGAATAGAATAGAATAGAATAGAATAATACCTTTATTGTCACTTTGAATGTACACTAATGGCATACATTAAAATGAAATTTCGTTGCATTCAGCTTTCAAAGGGACACCACCTCCGATATACACTACATAAATATGACATAAATAAATAAATAAATAAATAAATAAATAAATAAATAAATACAGAATTATGCACATATCCACATGTATTATATGACACAGGGAAACAACAGTCTAGTTTGGGTTATGTATACATGTCCATGGTGAGAAAAACGAATCTTGAGAGTTTACCAGATGGATGGCAGAGGGAACAAAGCTATTAAAGAATGGGGTAATCCTGCTAGAAATACTTTGAAACCTCCTCCCAGAGCCCTAAATTGCAATCACACGACTACAGGATGCTAAAAATGTGGACCGATTGCCGAGTGCCCAAAAAAGTGATCACATGGCTGTGATAAGGAGAAGCCACTGCAAGGCTGAATCTCGGTCATAAGTACCTTTTGCAGGGTCTGTCATAACTCTTCTAATCCAATTCCCTGCTCAAGCAGTGAATCCTGTACTATTCCAGACAAATGGCTGTCCAGTCTCTTCTTAAAAACCTCCAGCGATGGAGCACCCACCTCTTCCAGAGGCAAGCCGTTCCACTGGTTAATTGTTCTCACTGTCGGGAAATTTCTCCTTAGTTCCAGGTTTCTTCTCTCTTTAATGATCTTCTACTTGTTACTTCTTGTCCTGCGCTCTGGTGGCTTGGAGAATAGATCAACCCCCAGAGATATATCCGTGTCATCACCAGGAATCAGGGTGGACTCAAGAGACCATAATAATAACAACAAAACCGTCTGCCTTCCCAAAGGGCTGAACAATCTGGAATTTCCGCAGCATAATTTTGTGTGGCGGCTTTGTAATAAGAGAAAGGGGAGATACCAGATATTTCTCAACCCTAGACTTCTCCTTAAAATCCTCTGGTTTTTACAGAGTAACAGAATAACAGAGTTGGAAGGGACCTTGGAGGTCTTCTACTCCAAGCAGGAGACCCTTTATCATTTCAGACAAATGATTGTCCAATCTCTTCTTAAAAACCTCCTGTGTTGGAGCACCCACAACTTCTGAAGGCAAGTCGTTCCACTGATTCATTGTCCTGACTAACTGTCAGGAAATTTCTCCTTAACTCTAGGTTGCTTCTCTCCTTGATCGGTTTCCATCCGTTGCTTCTTGTCCTGCCTTCAGGTGCTTAGGAGAACAGCTTGACTCCCTCTTCTTTGGGGCAACCCCTTAAGATATTGGAAGACTGCTATCGTGTCTCCTCTCATCCTTCCCTTCATTAAACTAGACATACCCAATTCCAGCAACCGTTGACTCTGGGACACTGCAACTGTCATAAATATGAGTCAGTTGCCAAGCATCCGAGTTTTGATCACATGACCATGGAGATGTTGCAGTGGTCATAAGTGTGAAAAACAGTCATAAGTCACTGTTTTTGGCGCCATTGTAACTTTGAATGGTCACTAAATGAATGTCGTAAGTTGAGGATTACCTGTAGTCATACGTTGAGGACTAGCTGTATGGGCATTTCCAGTGCTACATGGTTTGGTAAAGGCTTGTTATGTATCAAGAGGTGACATGACAGCAGTCTTTGGAACTCCCCCCAAACTGTCCTCTTTTTCTAGTGACAACACTAGAAACACTTTCTAGATCTTCCATCTGGAAAGAGGGGGGGCAGAGTTCTTACTCTCCCCCCTGGGCAGATTTCCAAGCCCTGCTAGACCTGGAGAGCATCTCAAATGTTCACCAGCACCTTGTGCCAAGAAACAGCTGTTAGCTGATTAACCAAAGTGCTTTAGAACATCTTCATTGCTCTTTCCCGATTCTCTATTCCTAATCAGCTCTTTAATAGTTCTACAGCTAGGTATGTGTGTAATTACTATAATTAATATTAGGTAACTAATTAGTGCTGCTGTAGGAAGCACAAAATCAAATTAACGTTTCTACAGGGATTCGGGGAGAAAACGTTGCTATTCGGAATAGGAAAAGCTTCATTAAGCTCTTTTCTCCTGCCTTAAAATCCCCCCCCCTTTTTTTGTGTGTGTTTCCAGAACCAAAACGGAACAAAGCCCCCTCTTTCTTTGAAAAGGAACTAACAACCCGGGCTTTAAGCTCTGGGGATTTAATTCTAATTCTTTTGCAGCAGAGCTCTGGGGATTTTTATTTTGGGGTGCACAAGATTTGGGGAGACGATGCCACAAGTCAATTTGGAATGAGATGCTAGGGGACACACTCCCCAAAGTATATCCTTTGGGACAAGCTAACTAACATAGTTACTTTGCAATTTTAATTTGATTTATTTTCCCTCTTTTAAAATGACATTCAGGTTTGTTAGCTTTTAACATTCCTAAAGTGATAAACAGGCTGGAGAGACCCAGCTCCAGATAAGAAAAAGTTGGTTAGTACAAATTGGGGTCTGGTTTATTCTCTTTTTATGAATGCCAAACAACCTTTTTCCTTACAATTTATGCCCCTTCTGACTTCAGACCCCATTTTAATGAACAGGTGTGATATTATGGGATACAGATATGTAACATGTTTGACTACCTGTAACTGACTTCCTGTGCAAAGGGGAGGTTACTTTTATCCTGTCCAACTAACTTTCCTTTTGCATTTGGTATGTTGTGTTAAGCCGCCTGGGAAAGCCAAGGGAAATCATCAAAACAATTAAAAAACGAAAGTTAGAATATTTCGGACATGTGATGCGACACCCAGAAAAATACGGCATACTCCATTTAATCCTCCAGGGAAAGATTGAAGGCAAACGAGGTCCAGGCAGAAGAAGAACATCATGGCTTCAAAATCTAAGGGACTGGTTTGGACAAAACTCAGCAGCACTTTTTCGTGCGGCTGCTGATAAAAACAGGATCGCCAACATGATCGCCAACATCCGATAACGGATATGGCACAAGAAGAAGAAGAATGTTGTGTTAATTATAAAAAGGAATCTAACGTGGTGCTTGAGGTTGTCTCTCTCTCCTTTTTCATAGAGAGATCCCACTTTATCAGGGTATCCTAATAAACTGCTTTTATTTATTTTTAAAAAAACATTTTATTGGTTTTTAACTATAACAATCTCCAGTGCTTGGTGTACAGCGTGTTGTCTTGGTTTATATTTTAATAAGAAAAAAAAGACAATAATAATTAATTAACAATAAGCAAGGATTGAATTTGATAATTCCATAATTAGTATATTAATTAATAATCTATTTCTTTGATCTTTTCTTCTCTCATTTATATTCTCCTTCTACAACCTTAAACGAAATGGAATTCTTAATATTGTCAATATATAAATGATTAAATATAGGCATTTTTAATATTTATACAAATAACAATAATCTCTATGTATAGTATTTTTTTCTCAGCTTATATTATTCTTATAACCATCATCTCATTAGTTCACCATGCATCCTATTTTTGTAAATTTTGTTTAAGCTTAATTTCCCTTATATTCAAGCCTAATGAACTGCTTTTAAATGATCTTCCGACTTGGTTGCTTATTGGGAAGGTAAACCGAGGCAGAACCTAGGGCCAGATTTGGCTATCACCCTTAAAAGCTAACCAATATATCAATATATATTGTGGGAAGTCAGCCCCCCCAGAAAAGGAAATATTAAAAGGGCAGAAAAATATAATGAAGCCAGCTCTGTACAAATGCAGATGTAAATAATCCAGGAAGGTTGGAGGCCCCCAGCTAGAAGATTAAGAAGAGAAAGACACCTAAAATCTACATACCCCACCCAAACTGTAAGACAGGACATAAGAGGATTAACCCACAGATGCCAAAGGGCACACTCAGACTCGGGTCAAAGTTCATGCCACAGGAACAACTCCAAACAAAAGGCTCCAGAGGGTATAAAAACCCACTCCCTACATGTGCTCTCTCTCTCTTTTCTTCCAGAGCCATCTGTCTGTCTGGCTCTCCTCTTCAATAAACTGCAACCTTCTTTCTAAAGCAGTCGCCATGTTGTTTATTCCCGGCTTAGACTGAACCCTGACGAAGACTTTTCCTTCAACAGTATCCTTCCAGAAATCACAAATCAGATGCATCTGATAAAATCCACTGTTCTGTAAAATCCAACAATACAGGTCGTCCTAAACTTATGACCAGAATTTCCACTGCTAAGCAAGGCGGTTGTTAAGTGAGACGCCACCCAATTTTACCATTCCCCCCCCATGTTTGTTTTAGCAAATCATTGCAGTCGTTAGGCGGACCTAGTTTCTCCCGTTGACTTTGCTGGTCAGAGGTCATCTGGGAAGGTCGCAAATGGGGATCATGTGACCCAGGATGTCGCAACCATCATAAATACGTGCCAGTTGGCATGCACCCAAATTTTGATCACGGGACCATGTGGATGTTGTGATGGTCATCAATGCAAGGACCAGTATAAGTTACTTTTTTTCAGGGCTGTTATAACTTTGAAGGGTCACCAAATAAATGGCTGAACTGCCTGTAAATTGCTCAGAGGTGAAGGTTTGATGTGATTCTTTGTAGATTTCACTACAGAGTCCTAAGAGAACCCTCTTCCCATCACAGAAACTAGGACCATTCAGTTGTGGAAAGGAAAATTCACTTGGCTCTTCTCAACGGATCTAATCCCTTAGAAAGAAGACGTATAACCCTTCCTCCTTGTGGCGATCATTATTATTGTTCAATCTGATGTCATATGAACAATTACAGCTCAGTATCCTGGGAGATCACCCAGCTTTCTGCTTTCTGACTGGGCTTTTCCCCCTGAAGGTGGTCCAACCTCTTCTTAAAAACCTTCAGTCTTTTCTTGAAGACCTCCAGCTTCTGGAGGTAAGTCGTTCCACTGATTAATTGTTCTCACTGTCAGGAAATTTCTCCTTAGTTCTAGGTTGCTTCTCTCCATGATTAGTTTCCATCCGTTGCTTCTTGTCCTGCCTTCAGGCGTCTGTGTGGCAGCCTCTCAAATATTGGAAGACTGCTATCATGTCACCCCTAGTCCTTCTTTTCATTAGACTAGACCAGAGGTAGGCATGGCTGGCTCAGGAATTCTGGGAGTTGAAGTCCACGAGTCATAAAAGAGCCAAGATTGCCTATCCCTGGACTAGACATACCCAATTCCTGCAACTGTTTTTTGTATGTTTTACCCTCCAGTGCCTTAATCATCCTTGTTGCTGTTCTATGCACTCTTTCTAGAGTCTCAACATCTTTTTTATATCATGGCGGTTCAAACTGGATGCAGTATTCCAGTCTTACCAAGGCCTTGTAAAGTGGTATTGACACTTCACGTGATCTTGATTCTATCCCTCTGTTAATGCAGCCTAGGACTGCGTTGGCTTTTTTTGGCAGCTGCAGCAAGCTGCTGGCTCATATTTAAGTGATTGTCCACTAAGACCCCAAGATCCCTCTCGCAAAGGTAGCGTTTCTCAAACTTGGAAAATGTGTGGACTTCAACTCCCAAAATTCCCCAGCCAATTGGAGTCCCCACATCTTACCAGTTGCCAAGTTTTAGAAAACTACGACTAGAACAAGCCATGGCCATACCATCTTAGAAATACATTTGTGGTCCATGCTCAACTGTAAAATCCTGTCTTCAATCATCAAAAAAAATTCTGCTCCAGCTTTAAGGCTTCTTTCTTTCTTTCTTTCTTTCTTTCTTTCTTTCTTTCTTTCTTTCTTTCTTTCTTTCTTTCTTTCTTTCTTTCTTTCTTTCTTTCTTTCTTTCTTTCTTTCTTTCTTTCTTTCTTTCTTTCTTTCACTCTCTCTCCCTTCCTTCCTTCCTTCCCTTCCCTCCTTCCTTCCTTCCTTCCTTCCTTCCCTCCCTCTTTTTCTCTCACACACATGCACACACACAAGCACACATGCACACACACGACGTATAGACACAATGCATGTGTGAGACGCACTCTGCAATTTGTTTTGGGAACGTGTTCGGCTCAACTGGTCCAACCTTTCCTGCATGTGCTATTTGCCACAAGACCCTTGTGTGCGTGCCGGCATGTGCAGAACTGTACCAAGTCATAATTAGCTGAGACAGAGGTACACTTTGTCATGTGTGGGCAGCCAACGTGCATCTGTTAATTTTCACACAATTCTCCAGTGTTCCTGCAACTCGGCTTCTAAATTTTGCTTTGGATTCTGTTTGTGCTGGAAGAGACATTTCGAGATTTTTGTTCCCGCTCTGCCTTCTCGGCTTGTCATTCCAGCTACGATTTTTTTTTTTTTGGGTGGAGGGGAGTAAATAACAGACAAAGAAATAGAAGCAGAACAAGATTGCTAAACTCAAGCTGCTAGTTCTCCCTGATGTGCTGAATCAGAGTTCCCCTGAGAATTATACAGGTGGTCCTCAATTGGGTCCAGAGTTTCCGTGGTTAGTCGTTGTGATTGTAAGCTGAGTTGGACCTGATTTTGTGACAACTTTTATGATGGTTGTTAAATGAATACACTGTGGTTGTTAAGCCAATTCAGCTTCCCCGATAGCCTTTTTTTTTTTTTTTTGCTGCAAATCAGCATGAAAGTTCACAGAGTGTGATCATGTGACAGCAGGTTGCTGGAACTGGTCATAAATGTGAGCCAGTTGCCAAGCACCCAAATTGTGATTACAGGACCGTGGGGCGGGTGCGATGGTCATAAGTGTAAATACAACAAATTGTAAGTTACTTTTCCCAAAGTAACTTTGGGAATATTGAGCTCCACAAAGGAGCCCAAAATTTCTATCGTTAAGCGAGACAGTTGTTAAGTGAGTTTTGCCTCATTTTACAACCTTTCTTGCCACAGTTGTTAAGGGAATCTCTGCAGTTATTAAATTAGTGACATGGTTGTTAAATGAATCTGGCTGGCTTCCTGATTGACTTTGCTCATCAGAAGGTGATCAGATGATGATGATGATGATGATGATGATGATGATGATGATGATAATAATAATGTCGGAAGGGACCTTGGAGGTCATCTAGTCCAATCCCCCTGCTCAGGCAGGAAACCCTACATTTCAGACAAATAGCTGTCCAGTCTCTTCTTAAAAACTTCCAGTGTTGGAGCATTCACCGCTTCTGGAGGCAGGTTGTTCCACTGGTTAATTGTTCTGACTGTCAGGAAATTTCTCCTTTTTTCTAGGTTGCTTCTCTCCTTGATCGGTTTCCATCCGTTGCTTCTTGTCCTGCCTTCAGGCGCTTTGGAGAATAGCTTGACTCCCTCTTCTCTGGGGCAGCCCCTGAGATGTTGGAACACTGCTATCATGTCCCCCCTTGTTCTTCTCTTCATTAAACCAGACATACCCAATTCCAGCAACCGTTCCTTATATGCTTTAGCCTCCAGTCCCCTAATCATCTTTGTTGCCCTTCTCTGCACTCTTTCTAGAGTCTCAACATCTTTTTTACATCGTGGCGACCAAAACTGGATGCAATATTCCAAGTGTGGTCTTACCAAGGCATTGTAAAGTGGTATTAATACTTCACGTGATCTTGATTCTATCCCTCTGTTAATGCAGCCTAGCACTGTGTTGGCTTTTTTGGCAGCTGCAGCACACGGCTGGCTCATATCTAAGTGATTGTCCACTAGGACTCCGAGATCCCTCTCGCAGTTACTGCTATTGAGCAAGGTACCCCCTATACTATACCTGTGCATTTGGTTTTTTTTGCCTAAATGTAGAACCTTACTTATGCCACACAAGATCTTCAAAACTGCTGCAATGTGTATATCCCAAGCTCGAAGGGCACTTAGAATGAATGATTTCCCTTCTGTTTCATTTTTAAACAAGACCAGGCAGGGAGGATCTTCAAGCAATTCCAAACAAGAGTTCCCTGCCAAGCTGGTTGCATCCAATAAAGCTGCCAGTTCCCTAGCTTAATACTGAGCCTATGCATCAGTTGCCAAGCATCCGAGTTTTGATTACATGACCATGGAGATGTTGCAGTGGTCATAAGTGTGAAAAACAGTCATAAGTCGCTGTTTTCGGTGCCATTGTAACTTTGAATGGTCACTAAATGAATTTTGTAAGTTGAGGGTTACCTGTAGTCATAAGTTAGCTGTATGGGCATTTCCAGTGTTACGTGGTTTGGTAAAGGCTTGTTATGTAAAGTAATCTACTAGTTATTACCCTCTTTTCTACTCATTAAGCTCTCTTACTTGGCTGACTTAGAAAACCTAGCAGATGAAGGTACTGCTTGGATGGGAGACCAAGAGGAGATCTGCAGGATTGTTGTTCAGAGTCAGATCAACAACCAAAAAATCCTCAGAAGAAATTGCCTTTATCTTATCCCAAAGAATTCATGACTCTCTCCATGAAATCATTACAAGTTAAGCTTGATTCGAAAGAGACTTTATTCCCCATATTAGCATAGACCAGGGGTAGGCAACCTTGGCTCTTTTTATGACTCGTGGACTTCAATTCCCAGAATTCCTGAGCCAGCATGGCTCAGCTTGGAAATCTCTCTCTTTCCCCTCAGCATGGCTGGCTCAGGAATTCTGGGAGTTGAAGTCCACCAGTCATAAAAGAGCCAAGGTTGCCTACCCCTGGCATAGACCAGTGTTTCTTAACCTTGGTGACTTGAAGAGGTATGGACCTCAACTCCCAGAATCCTCCAGCCAGCATGGGGAAGAAGTGTGGACTTCTGGGAATTGAAGTCCAGACCTTTTCAAGTCACCAAAGTTGAGAAACACTGGCATAGACAATTTCTGCCTGGCTGTCTGCCTGCCTCTAAGATAGCTAATAAAAAAAAAAGACCCAGGGAAAACTAATTAGGAAATTATAAGCAAAAACTGCTCAGAACTGTTCGGAGAGGAAGGAACACAACAGAATCGTCGTCCTGATTTGCTTTCTGAGCATTTTTACAGTTTTAATAGCTCCGTTCTCCCTATAGAAAACCACGGGGCTCAGTAGACAACTTCTAATTTCCCTAGAGAGAAACAAGAACTGTGCTTAGGTTATTTTAATCTTTGCCAAATGTGGTTTCCTGACTTAAAAATCACCTACCTATGAAACTATTTGGCTGGCAGCAGGCAACCCTCCTAAGTCAGTTAACAGCCTAGCAGTTGCACTCTCACAACGGGCTAAGCTTCAGCTCATTTTAATATGCTTTTTAATTCGTATTGTTAAAAATCTTTTTCTAGCTTAGCCAGTTCTAGCTTAGCCAGCCACCGAAGACTTTCTGCTTCAACTGATCTTGCCTGGCCATAAAATGGGTTCGCTCGGTCGCGAAGTTAAACATGCTGTGTGAGGCCAGTCAATTTGTATTGTCGATGGAGAGTTTTGAACATCTGCGATGCTTGGAACTGTTTGCCTGTGTTTGGGACAGAGAAATGCACTCTTTTGTCGAAAATACAAGTGTTGAAGGAAAAGTCTTTATCATGGTTCTTTCCAAGCCGGGAATAAACAACATGTGCTTGCTCTCTTTTCTTCCAGAGCCATCTTTCTGTCTGGCTCTCCTCTTCAATAAACTACAACCTTCCTTCTAAAGCAGTCGCCATGTTGTTTATTCCCGGCTTGGACTGAACCATGATGAAGATTTAAAAGTCTTCATCACAAGGTAGTTTAATAGAAAGTTATTTAATAATAATAATAAAGTTGGAAGAGACCTTGGAGGTCATCTAGTAGTCCAACCCCCTGCTCAGGCAGGAAACCCTATACCATTTCAGACAAAGTGCTGTCCAGTCTCTTCTTAAAAACTTCCAGTGTTGGAGCATTCACCGCTTCTGGAGGCAGGTTGTTCCACTGGTTAATTGTTCTCACTGTCAGGAAGTTTCTCCTTAGTTCTAGGTTGCTTCTCTCCTTGATTAGTTTCCATCCGTTGCTTCTTGTCCTGCCTTCAGGTGCTTTGGAGAATAGCTTGACTCCCTCTTCTTTGGGGCAGCCCCTGAGAGATTGGAACACTGCTATCATGTCCCCCCTCGTCATTCTCTTCATTAAACTAGTTCTTGACGTATGACCACAGCTGAGCCCAAAATTTCTGTGGCTAAGCAAGACAGTTGTTAAGTGAGTTTTGTCCCATTTTAGGACCATTTTTGCCACAGTTGCTAAGTGTATCATGCAATCGTTAAGCAAATCAAGCTTCCCCCATGGACTTTGCTTGTTGGAAGGCATCTGGGAAGCTAACAAATGTTGATCACATGATCCTGGGATCGTGCAGCTGTCATAAATACGTGTCAGTTGCCAAGTGCCAGAATTTTGATCACACGACCATGGGGATGCCGCAACGGTCCTAAGTGTGAAAAAACAGTCATGTCACTTTTTCCAGCGTCATTTTAACTTCAGTCACTCAACAAATGGTTGTAAGTCAAGAAATACCTGTATGAATTTTCATTTTTTGGTCTTTGGATGGAAGGGGCTCAGAATATTTTTTGCTGTCAATTTTCCAGCAGCTGTTTTGGGATTCTTTTTCCCCCCTTTTTTCTTTTTAAAGAAAGATACTTATGTAAGTCTTTATTCCTCACCTTTGCAAATTTGCCATTTCTGGAAAGGGGCGTGGGAGGAAAAGACGACACGTCTGCTTGAAAAACTATTTCTTTCTCTGCACGGTTCTCCTGAACCTGTCAAGGCTCCTGCTAGGATGCTCAACTACTTACAGCAGAGAGAAAGTGAAGACAGATAGTGCGATCTGGCTGCTAAAAGGTCATAGACGGATCTCAGAGTATAATTAGCAACCTGCAAAATGACGGGAAGGAATAATTCATTGACTCTGCAATGGTCAGAATCCTTCAAGGATGTCCCGTTCCATTTGAGTGTCATCTTTTAATTCAAACCAGGATTCAGAGAAGAATAACAAAGTTGATCCAGGACTAGAAACTGAACAGAGAGAAGTTTAGAACTTGAGAAAATTTAGATTTAGATGAAGGAATAGAAGGGGAACTCATCAAAAATTTGCAGAGGACACTAAACTGGGAATAGAAAGTGGACTATTTATCAGAGAAATGGGCAATAATAATAATAATAATAATAATAATAATAATAATAATAATAATAATAATAATAATAATAATAATAATAATAATAATAATAATAATAATAATAATAATAATAATAATAATAATAATAATGGCTGTCCAGTCTCTTCTTAAAAACCTCCAGTGTTGGAGCATTCACCGCTTCTGGAGGCAGGCTGTTCCACTGGTTAATTGTTCTAACTGTCAGGAAGTTTCTCCTCAGTTCCAGGTTGCTTCTCTCCTTGACTAGTTTCCATCCATTACTTCTTGTCCTGCCCTCAGGCGCCTTGGAGAATAGCTTGACTCCCTCTTCTTTGTGGCAGCACCTGAGATATTGGAATACTGCTATCATGTCACCCCTAGTCCTTCTTTTCATTAAACCAGACATACCCAATTCCAGCAAACGTTCCTCATATGCTTTAGCCTCCAGTCCCCTGATCATCTTTGTTGCCCTTCTCTGCACTCTTTCTAGAGTCTCAACGTCTTTTTTACATCGTGGTGACCAAAACTGGATGCCGTATTCCAGGTGCGGCCTTACCAAGGCCTTGTAAAGTGGTATTAATACTTCACGTGATCTTGATTCTATCCCTCTGTTAATGCAGCCCAGCTTGAAAAAGGGAATTTACTCAACTCAGTTTTAATCATAATGAAGTTAAAAGATACAAAGCAAAGTGTTCATGTATAATCACAAAAAAAGCTTGTCTGCTACTTTCCCAAAGATGCATACTGAAGGAATAGCCAGTGGACTTCAACTCCCAGAATTCCTTAACCACCATAGCTCCAACCTTGGGAATTTTAAGACTTGTGGACTTCAACTCCCAGAATTCCTTGGCCAGCATAGCTCCAACCTTGGGAAGTTTAAGTTTTGTGGATTCCAACTCCCAGAATTCTGGGAGTTGAAGTCCACAAGTCTTAAAGTTCCTGAGGTTGGAGACTCCTGTCGAATTCTAAGCAAGGGTGTAGTTCCCTCTATAATTCTGTGACGGCTGATTTGTTTATAGATAATTAGCCATGAAAGCAGAAAATGGATTAATTCAGAGACTAAAGAAACTGTGTAGGAATGGAGCCACACCTGTGTCCCAAATGATCCATCAAGGTGATCTATTTTAATTCAGGATTATGAAAATGACATTTTCGTCCATTTATTCCACTGCTGTGTTCTGAAGTCCCGAGGGATGTATCAGCCCTTGATGAGAGATAAACCTTTCTGATTTCAAGATGACCAGACTCTGATTGAACTAGCTTGAAACTGACCTTTTCTTACTTGAAAACCCAGCCAATCTTCCATCAAATCCTAAATGCCCATGCCTAGATTAATTCGCCATTACGGAGAAGGACATTAAGTGGCCCAAACTGATTGAAAAGTCCCTGCTAAGTTGTCAAACCTTCTCGCAAGATTTTTTTTTTCAATGCCTATTGCTTCACTTATTTGCAACTTGTTTTCAGACCGCTGACATCCCAGAAAGGGGGGGGGGGAAATGACAATCTATGAAAGCAAACACAAAAACCAAGCTGTGTAACTTGTCAGGAAGAGAAGAAAAAAAACGGAAACGGACAGGAGGCAATATAAAATGCAAGGTGATAAGTTTCACCATATCCTGTCATCACCCACCAGTGATGGAGTGGAGAAATAGGGAGTTGATGACAAATGGTTGAAATGAACTCAGCACTTCACGAGAAACGGTGTCATGAACCAGCCATCTTCCATTACTGCTAATCTGATTGCAGGACTCAACGGTTTTTCTGAGTTCGCTCCACTTCAGCTGCAAATTAGAGGCAGAATTTGCACCCGTTGGAAATGATTTGCAAGAAACCGACTTGGGAATTCTGGGAGTTGAAGTCCACAGGTCATAAAGTTGCCTACATCTGTATTAAAGGTCTATCTAGATTACAGGGAAAGGCTGTTATAAGAGGTATAAACAAGAAGCAATTCTTCCCAATTTTATCCCCCACCCTTTGCAAAAATAAGATCCTGCCAGTTGGGAAGATTCTCCCCAGTGAGGATCAATTCTGGTTGGAGTACGTGTACTTAACCCTTAATTATAAGTAATATTTTGAGTGCTGGGGAGTCTGCTATAGGAAGGTGAACGAAGGAAAGATGGTAGCTGTGATGGGGGTCTAGGACAACTCACCCTGGCCAACTTGACACTGGACAATTCTCCATGGGACAATTCAATATAAGATAACTCAAGAGAGGGACGATGTGCTGTCTCACTCACGCATGCACGCACACACACACACACACACAACCCACGGGTGTAAGAAGTCTTTATTAAGGCTTCCAAGCCTAAATTGGTATTCCCTAGCAATTCCCTGCGCAGGCACCAGCTCAACCCCAATGAGTTCCACAGACTACTCAAATGAGGCACTAGTCCTCAAGGCAAAGGCAAGTTCCAAAACAAAGGCAAATCCACAGGCAAAGGCAAGGCAAGCAAAGGCATCAGCTGAAGAGACACAATCTGAAGGTCAAGGCAAGAACACACAGCAAGAAAACAAGCACACTGGCCCGGCATCGCCTCCATCTGTCTGCTGTGCTAAATAGCCAGCTTTTGGTGCAGCCCATCAAGAAGGGCGAGGCTTTCTCCCCACGAGTAATCTGGCTGACCTTCTCTGCTCCTGCCTTTTCTCTGCCCTATGTGTTCTTGGATCAGGTGCAGAAGGCAGTTTCTCTTCCTCATCCCTGACTGGCTGTAGCTGTGTGCTTTCCCTATTTGAAGCCTCAGGGCTGTCCTGCTGCAGCTGCGCTTCAGCCAAATCCCTCTCAGATGGCTGCTTGGAGCCATTGACCAACTCCCCTTCAGATGTGCATGGAACTGGTTCATCCTCCTTTGAGCTGACATCTGGAGAGGTATCTGGGGAGGCGTCCAGGAGAGTCATCACACTGTTATAATATAGAGATCTCTAGTACTTCAGGGGGCATGGTGGTTCAGCGGTTAAGGACGCTGAGCTTGTCAGCTGGAAAGCTGACAGCCCACATTTGAGACCTGAGAGCTGCGCAATGGGGTAAGTTCCTGTCCCTTGCTCCAGCTCCTGCTCCTTTTCCCATCTGGAGCCTCAGAGATGTCCTGCTGCAGCTGCTCTTCTGCCAAATCCCTCTCAGACGGCTGCTTGGAACCATTGACCAACTCCCCTCCAGATGTGCATGGAACTGGTTCATCCTCCTCTGAGCTGACATCTGGTATCTGGAGAAACATCCAGGGGAGTCATCACAGACAAGTGAATTGCAACGGGTTTTCTCTTGCTTTAGGTTTGAACCTTCTCTAGTTAGAAATCCTTGAGGCTGGGGTAGAGCTGCAATTCAACTTGTCCCTCTTTTGAGTTATCCACATTGAATTGTCCCATGGCATCCTGTGGTGAGTCAGCTAAGGCGAGATGCCTGGGGAGAGCGGGCCACAGGGAAATGTCCCATTCCAGCTTGGGTGGCATCAAAATTGCTCCATGACCTTGCAAATAAAGAGATGGTCGTTTGAGGAACATAGTCATGGCTGCCATCTTGACTTTAAAGACCCCCTGTCTTGCCCCCTCATTGTCTATGCTGAAATGACAATTTTTTTTCTTTCAATTCTTCTTGAAAGAATAATCCAGTATTTACAGTATAATTAGCAAGTTCTTCTCTGGTTTCCTCCACTGAAATAAGCTAGCCACAGATGACTCTATTTTTAGCAAAAGTACACCTAGGCTTCCTGCAAAATATTTAAAATAAAAATAAAAATCCAACTCTTTTTAAAAGCTTAAAATAATTCAACTTTAATGGTGAGTTGGCCTGAAAAAAAAACACAACCTAATTTTGTCTTTAGCAAGCCCACTTCAATCCTTGCCCTCTCGACTCCAAAAAAATATTGGTTTTTTCTGTCAGTGTTCATCAAGACTCCATTAGTTGCGAGATAAGATATTCTGGTAAGAACAAAATGGCCTGGACTCTGTGCTTTTCATGTCCTCAAAAATGTCATCATTTTCATCCGAAATAGACACAAAATCTAAATAACCACTAATGAGGTAATTGAATGGTTCTTGTCAATCTGATAGAGTTGTAGGTGGGAACGTGAACCTTCTGAATAAAAAAGATTTTTGTACAGTTTTATCCAGATTAAGAGCCATATAACCAAATAACAGAGTTGGAAGGGACCTTGGAGGTTTTCTAGTCCAACCCTCTGCTCAAGCAGAAGATTCTATAGCATTCTGGACAAGTAGTTGTTCAATCCCTTCTGGAAGACCTCCAGTGATGGAGCACCCACAACTTCTGAAGGCAAGTCATTCCATTGATTAATTGTTCTGTCAGGAAATTCCTCCTTAGTTCTAGGTTGCTTCTCTCCTTGATTAGTTTCCATCCATTACTTCTTGTCTTGCCTTCAGGTGCTTTGGAGAATAGCTTGACTCCCTCTTCTTTGTGGCAGCCCCTGAGATATTGGAACACTGCTATCATGTCACCCCTAGTCCTTCTTTTCACTAGACTAGACTAGAATAGAGCTGGAAGGGACCTTGGAGGTCTTCTAGTCCAGCCCCCTGCTCAAGCAGGAGAATCTATACCATCTCAGACAGGTGATTGTCTAGTCTCTTCTTAAATATTTCCAGTGATGGAGCACCCACGATTTCTGAAGGCAAAGCTGTTCCACTGATTGATTGTCCTCACTGTCAGGAAGTTTCTTCTTAATTCCAGGTTGCTTCTCTCTTTGATCAGCTTCCAACCATTGTTTCTCATCCTTCCCTCTGGTGCTCTGGTGAACAACCTGACCCCCTCTTCTTTGTGGCAGCCCCTCAGATACTGGAATGCTGCTATCATGACTCCCCTATTTCTTCTTTTCTTTAGACTGGCCAAACCCAAGTTCCGCAGCCGTTCTTCGTATGTTTTGGACTCCAGGCCTTTGATCATTTTAGTTGCTCTAGACAAACCCAACTCCTGCAACTGTTCCTCATATGTTTTAGCCTCAAGCCCCCTAATCATTTTTGTTTCTCCTCTCTGCACTCTTTCTAGAGTCTCAACATCTTTTTATATTATAGCCACCAAAACGTGATGCAATGTTCCACCCCTGGTCTGGATCCAAGCCTGCAGTTTCATCAAAATGGCCGAATGAGAAATTCTGGGAGTTGACGTCCACAAGTCATAAAAGGGCCAAGTTTGAAGACCCCTGGACTATACCCACTGAAGAAGAAAGGCTGATGTATATATGAAACACAGTTCTTTTTCATAAATAAAAAAATAGCTCAGCTCCCAGAGTACCAATATCCCCTAAATTTTATCGATTTAATTTCATGCAACCTCTGCCTCACAAGAACTAGGAACTAGGATTTTCTAGTACTGTAAACCAAGCTCTCTTTCAGATGCTCAATATGGCGCAGGTTTTGAAAATTACTTCAAGGACAAAAAAATTCCCTTGGGGCTAGTTTCAGCTCGGCTCCAATGTCTATGAGCCCTTTGCAAATTCTCCTGCCTTAGATATGTAAAACAGTTACAACCAGTTGTGATAACTCAGGTGTCCTGAAAACACCACCCTTCTTGTTACTTCACAAATCCCACATGAGATTTGTGCAATAATCTTCACCAGAGCTACAACATGCTTACAACTCCCCCCCCAATCAGATTTTTTAAAAAGAAATGACACTAATAAATCCCAGATGTTTGATTTGCAAATCCTTATGTTGTTTCTTAGAAGGTAGGGATAAGAAAGGATTTATAAAACATTGTGATTATATAATAGCTTCCAGGCAGTTTACCAGAGACAGATGCATGTGGTTGCTGGGCACACCAAACTGGGTGGGTGGCTGGGGGAAATCAGCCTTTTCACCGATATAGAACAGAACAGAACAGAACAGAACAACAGAGTTGGGAGGGACCTTGGAGGTCTTCTAGTCCAACCCCCTGCTCAGGTAGGAAACCCTATACCATTTCAGACAAATGGCTGTCCAGTCTCTTCTTAAAAACTTCCAGTGTTGGAGCATTCACCGCTTCTGGAGGCAGGTTGTTCCACTGATTAATTGTTCCCACTGTCAGGAAATTTCTCCTTAGTTCTAGGTTGCATCTCTCTTTGGTTAGTTTCCATCCGTTGCTTCTTGTCCTGCCTTCTGGTGCTTTGGAGAATAGCTTCTCCCTCTTCTTTGTGGCAACCCCTGAGATATTGGAACACTGCTATCATGTCAGTCATAGTCCTTCCTTTCACTAAACACAATTCCAGCAACTGTTCTTTATATGTTTTAGCCTCCATTCCCCTAATCATCTTTCTTGCTCTTCTCTGCACTCTTCCAGAGTCTCAGCATCTTTTTTATATCGTGGCATCCAAAACTGGAGGCAGTATTCCAAGTGTGGCCTTACCAAGGCATTAAAAAGTGGTATTAACACTTCACGTGATCTTGATTCTATCCCTCTGTTAATGGACTGCATTAAGAAGCAAAGGATTTGTTTATTTATCACATTTGTGTAGCTGCCTATCTCACAGAAGTGACTGTGGTACAGGCAGTCCTCAAGTTACAACCAGTCACCTAAAGACTATTCAAAGGCCTCCCCAGAGCTACTTAAAACCCATTTTTGAAGTTACAATGGGTGCACATACACGCACCCTATAGTCATATGATCACAGTTTGATGCTTATCAACCAGCTCACCTTTATGACCATTTGCAGCACCCCGAGTTCATGTGACCACAATTTGCAATGGTGTTTGTTTTTTTTTGTCAGTTTCCAGTGTTTACTTCTGGCTTCCAGCAAAAAAATGCCCATTGGAGAAAACAGATTTGCTTAGCGGCTGCTATAAAAATGGCAAAAAAATCAGGCTATCATATGATGCCTTGACTTACGACTGCACTGACTTACAGCTGCACTGACTTGTGACTTTGGGTTCAGTGACCATCATAAATCGAGGACACCTGTATAACATCATGTAGTATTGAATCCCAGTGAGTATACAGGTAAGGTGGAATTGGATCAGATAACTGAGAAAGACTCCGCTGATTAAGCTGGGTGGGAAGAATTACTCAAAAACCTGAAAATAGAACTTCACAATGCACATTCCCAGTTATTTATGTTCTTAGTTTAAAGTAACATCAAGGTCCTTTACCTTTAGTTGGTCCATAAGAAAGGCTGAGCACCAAATAATTGATGCTTTTGAATTGTGGTGCTGGAGAAGACTCTTAGAGACCCTTGGACTGCAAGGAGATCCAATCAGTCAATCCTAAAGGAAATCAACCCCTGGCTGTTCTTTGGAAGGATGGAGACTGACGCTGAAACTCAAATACTTTGGCCAACAAATGGGAGGAGAGGACTCACTGGAAAAGACCCTGACGTTGGGAAAGGTAGAAGGCAAAAGGAGAAGAAGGACAACGGAGGATGAGATGGTTAGATTGTGTCATCGATGCAATGAACATGAATTTGGACAAACTCCGGGAGAAAGTAGAGGATGGGGGTGGGAGTGTGGGCTTGTGTGCTGTGGTCCATGGGGGTCCCAAAGAGTCAAGCACAACTTAGCAACTGAACAACAACAACATCAACAAATCTTCACATACTATATCAAGGCAAAGCGAGCACATGATACATCTAACTCAGGGGTCCCCAACCTGTGGGCTGCAGCCCACTAGTGGGCCATGAGGGGATTGCAACTGGGCCGTGGAAACGGCCAGTGAGCGTGCGCGTGGACATGCATCCTCACTTGCACGAGTAGTGGGCACGCATGCTCCATTTGCATAAGCAGCAGGGATGCATGCATGCCACTCCTGCAAATGGAGCGGCATGCACGCACGCTTGCCGGCTGCTTATGTGGAACCATCCCCTCTCTTCCACCTGCCGGTCTGCAAAGCCAGAAGCATTGGGGAACTCTGATCTAACCGATAACCCCAATAGAAGCATGAAGATATGGTACACAGACTAACAGAGCTGGAAGGGATCTTGGAGGTCTTCTAGTCCAACACCGTTCCCAAGCAGGGGTGGTCAGTAATCAGTGATAATCAACTTCCAGAAGACGCCAATATGTTCTCTGATTGAATCTCAGCATTTTTAGAACTAAATTAGATGGCCCGGTCATGGATGCTTATCTGCAAGAGTTCTACCTGAAAATTCAGGGGGACTATTCAGTTCATAAGACATGAAGAAAATTGATGGCTAAATTAAGCTCAGCAAAGGGATTTATAACCACAAGCAATGCAGTTTGCTATTGATTTATTAATTTCTCTTCTTTGTGGAAGGCAGAATGGGAGAGTTGCTGATGGCACAGCTTTATTTAATTCTGTAGGCAAAAGCTGGGAAAACGTTACCGAAGATTGGGAATGTGTCATCTCAAGAAATATGAGGCCTCTACACAAAGCACCACAAAAAAAAACCCCTATCAAAACAAAAACAAAAATCCAGTGGTGATCTTCTGTATAAATGGTATGCTTATCAGGATTTTTCCTAAAATGTACTCTAAGATGGAATCATATTAAAGGAAGTTCTCGACTTATGACCGCAATTGAGCCTAAAAATTCTGTTGCTAAATGAGACAGTCCTCAAGTGAATTTTGCCCCATTTTCTGACCTTTCTTGCCACAGTTGTGAAGTAAATCACTGCACTTGTTAAATTAGTAGTATGGTTGTAAAATGAATCTGGCTTGTTAGAAGGTTGCAAAAGGTGATCACATGACCCCGGGATGCTGCGACCGTCACAAAAACGAGCCAGTTGCCAAGCGTCTGAATTTTGATCACATGACCATGAGAATGCTGCAATAGTTGTAAGTGTGAAAAACAGTCATAAGTCACTTTTTCCAGTGTTGTTGTAACTTCGAACAGTCACTAAATGAATGGCTGTGAGTCCACGACCACCTGTATTAATTTCATTTTCTTCCCCACTTCCAAGATGTTCGTGTTGTTACAATTTGTTTTCAACTCCTCAACTTCATTTGGAAAAACAATGTGAAGATTATTCCATTATGAATCAGTAACCCTGATTCATATTTCTCTTTGCAACCTTCATTCTCTGAGAAGCCTCTGAATCCTCACATTGGAACTGCATCATCAGGGCTACAAATCTTCTCCAAAAATCTTTCTTACAGTTGATGGTTAGCAAGGCAAACCTAGTTTCTTGTCTTGTCTTTGGTGACCCAGACTGGAATGTTAGGATATTTAAATTAGTAGCTGGAACAGTAAAACTGTACAATAGGGCAGAACACAGGGGTGTAGTTGATCAGTTAGAAAATGCTGACTCATGCATGAGGCAATTGACGCTATGATTGGTTGCCATCAGTATAAAGGGGGCGTTTCCCTTTCCCCCCACTTTTTTTCTTCTGTGTGTCCTGTATACTGTTTAATTTACCTCATGATTTACCTCATGATGTTCCTGACTATCTTGTTTCACTTCCTGTATGATGACAAAGACTGCTGGAAATTTAAATCTTATCTATCTCTCTATCTCTATCTCTATCTCTATATCCAATGGTGGGATTCAAATACCTGAACAACCGGTTCTCTTATTGCAGGGGTGTGAAACTGCTGGCCCACGGGCCAGATGCGTCATGACAAAACTGTACCCACCCCATTGCCGGCAATGGGGAAAAAGCTCTGATACGTCACGTGACGTCACGTGATGTCGCGAGTTTGACATGTCTGTCTTATTGGATGCAGGCCTGGGCCTCTGAGGCCTAGAATGGACTTCTGGAAGTGGCATCCATGCACTTCCGGTGGGCCGTTCTAGACCTGGGAGGCCTCCTCCAGGCCTCCAAGGCCTAGAATGGACTTCCGGAAGCATGTGCAATCAGCCAGTTCTCCGAACTCAGCAAAATTTAGCTATCGGTTCTACTGAACTGGTGCGAACCGGCTGAATCCCACCACTGTCTATATCTCTATATGTCTATATGTCTATATGTCTATATGTCTATATGTCTATATGTCTATATCTAACTATCTATCTATCTATCTATCTATCTATCTATCTATCTATCTATCTATCTATCTATCTATCTATCTATCTATATCTATCTATCTATCTATCTATCTATCTATCTCTATCTCTATCTCTATCTCTATCTCTATCTCTATCTATCTCTATCTCTATCTCTATCTCTATCTCTATCTCTATCTCTATCTCTATCTCTATCTCTATCTATCTATCTATCTATCTATCTATCTATCTATCTATCTATCTATCTATCTATCTATCTATCTATATCTATATCTATATCTATATCTATATCTATATCTATATCTATATCTATATCTATATCTATATCTATATCTATCTATATCTATATCTATATCTATATCTATATCTATCTATCTATCTATCTATCTATCTATCTATCTATCTATCTATCTATCTATCTATCTATCTATCTATCTATCTATCTATCTATCTATCTATCTATCTATCTATCTATCTATCTATCTATCTATAATTTTGTGCTAGTGTCTGTGACTTCATTTGGACAGCTGCTATGCAATTCCTTGACATAGAATAAGTCACTGATCTGTTGAAACTACTTCCTTGGATAAAATTCAAACTAGGACATTCCTATAAGTTGCCATATCAATTGATTACCAGTCAAAGTTAAATCTGGATGGAAACTAGCCAGGAGAAAAGCAACCCAGAAGGATATATTCCCTGACAGTCAGAGCAATTATTCAGTAGAACGACTTGTCTCCAGAAGTTGTGGGTGCCCTAACACTGGAAGTTTTGAAGAAGAGATTGAACAATCATTTGTCTGAAATGGCACAGGGTTTCCTGCCTGAGCAGGGGGTTGGACTAGAAGACAACAGAATCCCTTCCAACTCTGTTATTCTGTTATCTTCTTGTACCTTTGGTTTTCAGTAAAAAAATTTTTACTTCAGAGACACAAGGTGGCAATCTTTCATGTTTTCTAGATGAGGACTGAACGGATCCAAAATTTGCAAGCAGGGAGAATGAATACTCACACACTGGCATACACACACAGACACGCAAAACTGTTTCTCCAGCTGTTCTTGCCTCCTTGGTTTTTAAATAGACGCTAAAACTTCTGTCATCTGTCACAATACAAAAGCTCTAGTACAAAGGAAAACATTTCTAAAAAAGAAAGGGAAGCAAGAGAGGCAAGGGGAGAGCAAACAAACCCCTGAAGAGAAAAATTTAAAACTGTCTCAAAGTAAAAGGACTTCATGACCCTATAGAGAAATTCCCAATTATAAGTAGTCCTCAACTTACAAGCATTCATTTAGTGACCATTCAAAGTTAACAATGGCACTGAAAAAAGTGACTTACGACCAGCACCTCAGTCGTTAACCGAAGCGGTGGCTAAGCAAAATTATTCTAATTCCGGGTTTGGGAATTGTTTCAACCAGGTTCGGGAATGTGTGGCCCTCCAAATGGTGCTGGACTATAACTTCCATCATTCATGACCACCAACTTTACTGGTTGGGATT
Source organism: Azemiops feae (assembly GCA_023970755.1). Taxonomy (NCBI): domain Eukaryota; kingdom Metazoa; phylum Chordata; class Lepidosauria; order Squamata; family Viperidae; genus Azemiops; species Azemiops feae. The sequence continues at coordinate 111,519 of JALGBA010003949.1, forward strand.
GCAGGCAGAACGATGGCAACTCACGCCTGTGAGAGCCAGAAGATTTGTTCCCTTTTGTTGTCCTTGTCCAGGAAAGGTGGAGATGAACTGAAAGGAAGCAGGAAAAGGAGGTCATTGTATTGGAAAATTGAACCCAGAATTGTAAGGAAATATGACCTTCTTTGCTTCTGTTCTGTTGAAAGAAAAATCTTAATCAGGGTCCAGTCCAAGCTGGGAATAACCAAAATGGAGACTGCTTTAGAAAGAAGATTGTAGTTTATTGAAGAGCAGAGCCAGACAGAAATGTGGCTCTGGGAAAGCTGACCACATGGAGCAGGGAGTGGTGGGTTTTCATACCTTCTTGGGCTTTTGTGTTTGGAGTTGTTCCTGTGGCATGAACTTTGACCTGAGGTTCAGTGTGCCTTTTTGGTATTCAGATGGTGGAGGATTAATCCTATTATGTCTTAACTTAAAGGTCATATCCTGCTTCCCTGGGGCTGTGGCTGATGGCTATGTCCTGTGTTGTATGGATGAGGGGTTGTTGGTTAATAATAATAATAATAAAGTTGGAAGGGACCTTGGAGGTCATCGAGTCCAACCCCCTGCTCAGGCAGGAAACCCTACACCATCCCGGACAAATGGTTGTCCAGTCTCCTCTTAAAAACCTCCAGTGTTGGAGCATTCACCGCTTCTGGAGGCAGGTTGTTCCATTGGTTAATTGTTCTAACTGTCAGGAAGTTTCTCCTTAGTTCTAGGTTGCTTCTCTCCTTGATTAGTTTCCATCCGTTGCTTCTTGTCTTGCCTTCAGGCACTTTGGAGAATAGCTTGACTCCCTCTTCTTTGTGGCAGCCCCTGAGATATTGGAACACTGCTATCATGTCCCCCCTCGTCCTTCTCTTCGTTAAACTAGACTTACCCAATTCCAGCAACCGTTCCTTATATGTTTTAGCCTCCAGTCCCCTAATCATCTTTCTTGCTCTTCTCTGTACTCTTTCTAGAGTCTCAACGTCTTTTTTACATCGTGGTGACCAAAACTGGATGCAGTATTCCAAGTGTGGCCTTACCAAGGCATTGTAAAGTGGTATTAACACTTCACGTGATCTTGATTCTAGCCCTCTGTTAATGCAGCCTAGCACTGTGTTGGCTTTTTTGGCAGCTGCAGCACACGGCTGGCTCATATTTAAGTGATTGTCCACTAGGACTCCGAGATCCCTCTCACAGTTACTGCTATTGATCAAGGTACCCCCTATACTTATACCTGTACATTTGGTTTTTCTTGCCTAAATGTAGAACCTTGCTTTTTTCACCATTGAATTTCATTTTGTTAGATAGCGTTAGATAGCGCCCAGTGTTCAAGTCTGTCCAGGTCCTCCTGTATCTTAAGCCTGTCTTCTGGAGTGTTGGCTATTCCTGCCAGCTTGGTGTCATCCGCAAATTTGATGATTTCCCCATAATCCCATCAGCTCTAGCCTTCCTGACACCAACCTTTCTGAATGGATTATCAGATCTGCATTTCTAAAGACCTGGTTTCTGCTTGGGGGAGGGAGACTTGGGGCTGTCTTGGCCTAAGATTTTTCATTATTACTTTGGGGAAATATAATATTCTGTCCTTTTAATATCCGCCCAAAATATTTCCTTCTCTAGGAGGGTGGGTGGGTGCTGGCTTCCAACAGTTCCTTTCAGGATTGTCTGCAGGATGTGATCAAAAAGTCAAGATGGCGTTCACCTTGATAGGATTGAAGCTCTACCCCCAATAAAAACAAGCTACAGACACCTCCATGTATCCTGAGTTTAGAATCATACAATCATAGGGCTGGAAGGGAGGTCTTCTAGTCCTGCCCAAGGCAGGAGACCTTTCTGGACAAATGATTGTTTGATAAGCTTTTCCTGCAAGCTGATTTTGTTTCTTGTCTTTCAAACTACACTTGGCTTACGTGGAATGAGAGTTGCCTTAGCGAAATGGTCATCATAATCATAATTAATAATAATAATAATACATAAAACTTTATTTTAGGGCTTTCTTGAAATGTTTCCCTTCTCCATATCTGGAGCATTTGGAGACAAAGATATGTTTCTCCCGGACATCTCCAAAATAAGCTGAAATCCACTTTGGCTCTACCTGGCTACTGATCTGCTAGGAACACCCCCCTTATCCCTTGTAGTTTGGGACAGCATATTCTCAAAGTATTGGATTAACATGACATGAAAAACAAATCTTTTCTTTTTTTTCCCTTCAGGGATGGGTTTAAAATAGTAGGCAGAAATCTCTGCTTGCAAACAAACTGGATATTCCTTGTTTGGGAAGAGTTGTCTGCAGGAAGCCAAAGGAACTTGGCTAAATTGGGGGCCCCGGAGGACATAGGAGGTGTCACCCCAAAGCATTCTGGGATGCTTTCTCCGTTGCTGGCTCTCCTTTAAAAAAAGCTGTCAAGGTGCTCCTGCTGAGCTTCTGGAGCCTTTAAAATGTTTCTGTCCAACGCTCCTGCTGGGAACTTTAAATAGCTTTTTTTACGACCTTTAAAACGCCAGTAAAAGTAAGTGCTGGCTGGCGTTATCCCACTGCAAGCCATTTCCAGTGTTTTAGCTGACCTACTGTTAACACATCCACAGAATCATAACGTTAAAAGTGACCTAAAGCCTGTCGGCTTCTCCTAAGTGCCAGAAACTAGGAGAAGCCCAGGAAGGGTAAGGATTTATTGTCTAGACACTGGGGCAGGATCCTTCACTCAGTTCGTTGTTCCCAACATTCATTTGTTAATGTTTCCAGCTGCTTGTTGAAAACCTGCAAGCACTTTAAGTCAGGAGGGTGTACTCCCAACTTTCAGCAAAGCATTTTTATTTTTATTTTTTTTACTGATCTGCAACTATCCAACAAAATGAAATTCGGGGCATATAAGTAGGCAAAACCAAACGCACAGGTGTAGAATCGGTGGTGCTGTTGACCCGGACTTAGAGGACAGTATCAATTGTGAATACGTGCAGATGGCCCCGCTATCTCTGGCCACTTGCAGAACCATGAATGCAAGGTCTTAAAAGGACAGCAAAGGAAACACCCAATATCCTAACCCACCCGGGAACATATGGTGTCTTGGGGAAACACCGAAAAGGGCACATTTTTAGCTACTTCTGCTTTCTTCCTTCTTATCTACAGTGTGCCAGCCTTAAAGGGCGAAGTCTTTGTCTTATGTGTGTCAGCTTTGCTGGGTGGATTGCTTATGTAATCAAAGAAGGTATTAAAAATGAGGCTTTTCTGATATTTGGGGCTTTTTCTCTCTTTTAGAGAAGCCCGTCTTTGTTCAGCTGAATAAAAATGTAAATCTTGAAGGCAACTTCTGGTTTCCTGTGTTTTTTATCAAGCAAAACCTCAGAACCTGCACAGCAATGCCCAGGTCAACAGTACAGGTAATCCTCAACGCACGGACAAGAAGTGAGCCCAACATTTCTGTTGCTAAGGGAGAAATTTGTTAAGTGAGTTTTGCCCCATCTTCCGACTTTCCTCGCCACCTTTCTTAAGTGAATCCCTGCCGTTCTTAAATTAGTCGCACCGTCGTTTAGTGAAGCTGGTTTCCCCATTGACTTTGCTCGTCAGAAGGTCGCAAAAGGGGATCACGAGACTCTGGGACACTGCAACTGTCATAAATGTGAGCTAGTTGTCAAGAATCCAAATGTAAAACACGTGACCATGGGAATGCTGCGACGGTCATAAGTGTGTAAAACGGTCATAACTCATTTATTTCAGTGCTGTTGTAACTTCGAACGGTCAGTAAATGAACTGTTGTATGTCAAGGACTACCTGTAGCAACCTTGAGAGGGATCGAGGGATCCTAGTACAGGGGTCCCCAACTTATGGCCCGCGGCCCGGGGCTGGGCCGTCAGCTCTTGGCCAGTGGGCTGCGGAAACGGCTGGCCGGTGCACGTATGCTTAGGCATGCATTCGCCCCCCACTTGCGCTAGTGCCCACAGTCCTGTTTGCGCAGGCACTCAGGCCCGAACAGGAATGCTAGCGCAGGGCAGGTGTTTGCAGTCCATTTGCGCATGCGCTGCTAGCCCGGGCGGTTTGCGTGATCTATTTGTGCATACACGTACGGGCCGTTAGCCGCCATGGGGGTGCGCAGCTGTTTGCGCATGCGCATGGTGCCAGTGCATGCCGCATGTGTGAACGGGGCTGCTAATGCCGCGCAGAGTGTGTGTGGCCCCATGTGTGCGCACGCACACCAGTTTTGAAGCCACTCTCCATCCCTCCGGTCCTCGAGCCCAGAAAGTTTGGAGACACTGACCTACTAGACGACAGTTTGAATGTGATCCAGCTGCCAAAAAAGCCACTGCAGTCCTAGGCTGCATCAACAGAAGGATAGTATCAGCATCACCAGAAGTGATAGTACAAGTCACAAAAGGGGGCAAAACTCATGTAACAACTGTCTTGCCTAACAGCAGAAATGTGGTCATAAAGTGAGGACTACCTGTAACTTGACACAGTTCCAGGCTTCTAGCAAGTTGAGTACATTCTTTCCCTTGCCCTGACTTGAGATCTTTCCCTAATGTGGTCATCCCAGCTTCAGTTCTTTGGCTATTCTTGACTCAGTAGCATGAGTAGGCAGCCCAATGGCTGGATAGAGAGTTAGACTGTGGGAAATGCACCGTGCATTACTGGTTTCCTTTTGCTATCAGCTGCAGAGAGGTCATCCCTGTTCCAGGCTACTGATGCTGATTAAAATTGCTGGTTTCCCACAGTAGTTCAGCAGTTAGTTGAAGGAAAATAAATAAGTAAGTAAGTAAGTAAATGAAGGAAGGAAGGAAGGAAGGAAAGAAGGAAGGAAGGAAAAGGAAGGAAGGAAGGAAGGAAAGAAGGAAGAAAGGAAGGAAGGAAGGAAGGAAGGAAGGAAGGAAGGAAAGAAGGAAGGAAGGAAGGAAGGAAGGAAAGAAGGAAGGAAGGAAGAAAGAAGAAAAAGAAGGAAGAAAGGAAGGAAGGAAGAGAAGGAAGAAAGGAAGGAAGGAAGGAAGGAAGGAAGGAAGGAAAGAAGGAAGGAAGGAAGGAAGGAAGGAAGGAAGGAAGGAAGGAAGGAAGGAAGGAAGGAAGGAAGGAAGGAAGGGCTCAGCACAGTGATCCTGTTAAATCAGAGGTTTCCCATAGCGGGGATTTAAGAAATGTGCGAGGAGATAAGGAAGGGGAGGAGCCATCCTGCTTTTCTTTCTTTCTTTCTTTCTTTCTTTCACCCACCCACCCACCCACCTATCCCTCCCTCCCTCCCTCCCTCCCTTCCCTCCCTCCCTCCCTCCCTCATCCATCCATCCATCCATCCATCCATCCATCCATCCATCCATCTATCTATCTATCTATCTATCTATCTATCTATCTATCTATCTATCTATCTATCTATCTATCTATCTATCTATCTATCTATCTATCTATCTATCTATCTATCTTCTAATCTATCTAATCCATCATTCTCTTTCTCTTCTTTCTCTACCATCCATCCAATCATCCATCCATCTCTCTCTTATCTATCATACTCTCTCTCTCTCTCTCTCTCTCTCTCTCTCTCTCTCTCTCTCTCTCTCTCTCTCTCTCTCTCTCTCAGCTCTCTACTTGACATGGATTCCCAGAATTGGTGAGTGTTCATTCAGATACTGCTGGCCCTCTCTTTGCTAGAGAAAAGCGTGGTGTTTCAAAATCCAAGTGCAATGGTTTAATCAGACTCACCATTCCTGGTTTAGCCATAACAGCTCACATACGTATTTGCAGGTTTTTATTACTTACAACTGCTTTCCTTTACTGTCTCATGAGACGGTCTCCAGTCCCTTCCAAACTGATTCATCGGTAACATTATCAAGTCATTCACTGGAACAGGGTGTCAGTGAAGAGAACAGAACACACTGGACATGCCAAGTGGTTTTCATCTGAAGTCACACATTGGATCGGTCCTTACAGAGCTTCCCAGACTTAACGTGAAGCTTGGCTTAAGTTTGGGGAGGTGGTCTGCTTCTTTCCAAACATATGAAAGC